>JAVYIG010005303.1:95000-139875 GCA_035222895.1 Strongylocentrotus droebachiensis | reverse complement strand
TCAGATTTAGAGTAACCATTTTCAAATAAAAATAAAATGTTGCCAGTTCAATACACACTTTTAAATTGATGAATTAGAGCAATTTCAACTATTCGTGTACCAAAATGTCTTTTCTTGTGGATAGGAATATAAAAAGGAAACGAAACCGGATACTGTTAAGCCTGACCTACATACTGTGAAAATACGAGTCTGTAATAATCTAGTTTCATTTTTGTAATACCTGTAAATATTTCTACTATCATTTTTATAAAGTGCATTTTCTAACACCTGTCTATAATGGGAGTTTCAGTTTCTGTTTGCAATTTATACTATACAGTTTATTCCACGCATAGTGCGCTTATAATCTTGAAACATAAAGGTATAATAGCAAAGCTTATTATTTTTCAAAACCGCTTACTATTTTGTTGTCATTATACAAACATAATCGATAAACTTTCCTCCTCTCTCTCGCTATTTCAGGCTTTGGAATGAGATAGCGAAAGAGTGCAGGAAAGATGCTGTAAGGGAAGGGTTGTCAACAAAAGATAGAGACTAGGATAGATAGAGAGAGAGAGAGAGAGAGAGAGAGAGAGAGGGGGGAGACAAAGAGAAAGATGCTGTAAGGGAAGGGGTGTCAACAAAAGATAGAGACTGAGATAGATAGAGAGAGAGAGAGACAGAGAGACAGAGAGAAAGATGCTGTAAGGGAAGGGGTGTCAACAAAAGATAGAGGACTGAGATAGATAGAGAGAGAGAGAGAGAGGAGAGACATACAGACAGAGAGAACATTATGGTCCAGAGTGATGATCTAAACGTTCTTTTTATAACCTATATCATGGATAAAAAATGACGCCGATTGTTTAGTAAACTGACAAATATTCAAAGATTCATGATTACTATTCTATTTTTACAGAGATATTTCATTCAATGCTTCTCATTTTCTCCTTTATCCTAATTTGACGGACTTGTTCTCTCTCTAATTTGACGGACTTGTTCTCTCTCTCCTTGTTTTTTGTTTTTTGTTTTTGTTTGTTTGGGGGGGGGGGGGGGACTTCACATGTCAAACTGACTGACGACTATCCGGTCTATATTGGTCGCAGTAGTTTTTAGATACGGTATCATATCTTGTCAAATCTCATACTGTTACCTGCATACTTAGCCTCGATGGAATTAACGCTACATTATTTTAAAAGAAACATGTTCAATTATAACTCTTCATAAAATTGTATTCAGTCGACATGTTTGAATGTATTTCAATTTATGCCAGTTTCTCTCCACAAGCCACAATTCACCTGCTATCATGCGATATGCACATTAGCCTATCTATCTTTGCATACATTAGTTGTTGCTATGTCTGACAAGCATCCCCGCCCCCCCCCCCCCCCCCCCACTCAGAGGTCGGAATGACCGCATGCGTGTTGCCAAAATGTCCGGTAAAGGGGTACGTTACATGCAACTAAGTCCGGCCCGAGGATTGTAAAAAAAGGGGTTTATTTGACTTTTTACCCAAAGATTTCCTTAAAAAGGGGGTGTTTTTTTTTTTTCCTCTCATCTCTTTGGACTCCTAAGAAATTATTCCGAATTTAGGGGGGTACATTGAGCATTTTTCCTGATTTAGGGGGGTCTCCAAGGCAGGAAAAAGCCCGCGAAAAGCCCGCGAAAGGGGGGTTCGGAAATGTTGGCAGTCCTCAGATAGGGGGTGCTTTCAAAAAGAGGGTACGAGCATATGCGTACCCTAAATAACACTGAGTGGGGGGGGGGGGGGGGGGGGGGGCGGGCAAGCATCAAGCTTTAGAGCTGTCAAGAAAAAGTATTTATCAAGAAGTAATGCACTAAACTGGTGAATGAATTTATGGAAGTTTCTACCCCTAATCATGCTAAAAGGGCCGCGGAACGACAGTTGCACTTTAATACTCATGCATTATGACGGTCAAATGCAGCGACATAAATTAGTTTTGCTCAGGAGTATGAATAAAATGTATGAACTGGTCTCTTGGATGGAAATTAGTGTCATAAAGACACAGATAGAAAATATATTGATGAAGACCTTCATTCTGCTTTTTTCAGAATATTGACGAATCGCGTTTCCATGGAATTAAACAATCCAGGTCAGTCTCCCTAAACATTAAATGTCTAATCTGATATGCACATGTGCTTTGACGACATGGTCACTTGCGTGAGGTTCAACCGACATATAATGCTAAAGGTATGTACTCCATCCAAAATAGGTTATATTATGATATGACAGGTTAGACACCTCAAGTAAATGTTATTACTTATTAACAACTACATAACACAATGTTACAAAATGTATTCAAGTGGGTTACAAAAATAACATGTCGTATACATATAACAAAGAAAAAAAATTCCATAGTTGAACCATAATGTTCAAATTAAGTTAATCATATATCAAGTCATATCAAACCTGTGAATTAGCTATAACTTAATATCATACGTAGAGATTTGTGGCTGGAATTGAAATTCACAGAGTTCCAATAACGTATAATTGATTCAAATAAAGGATATTTTTATACTTAAAATGTAAAATGTTGTTAAAGGGAGAACCAAAAGTTAGCACGAGTGCTAGTCGGGATAGGTTCTCCGAGCTTCTAAAACTGTATGCAAATTCATATTAACATTTATTTTGTCTTAATATCATATTATTTGATCCTTATGAATTCATCTCTGCTTAGAAGTTTAATTCTGAGATTTTGACGAAATGATGATCTTGTTTTTTCTTCTCTTATATTTACGGGCAAATTATTCCACAGCTTTGCTCCAATGAAAGAAATTGAAAAAATCCACGTGTCGTACTACATTTAGGTAATCGTAGCAATAAATGTTCTCTCCCTCTTGTTCTATACATGTGATTCATTCCTTTCTGAAGATCATATAGATCATATACAAATATCGATACTGAATGCTTGAACAGATTATGCACATCTAGTACCTTTAGACGTACGAACAGTGCCTGTACTTTGAACTTGTTCTAACTGGGGAAAATGTTATCACACGCATGGCCATTTTCTGTGCCAATAGTATGCAATTTAAATGACTTTTATAGCAACTTCCCCAAGCTTCAATACCATAAAGTATGTGCGGCTGGATAAAGGATTTATACAAGAGCATGAGAATGTGCTTAAATAGACACATAGTGCCTCAACTTACACAGCAGTGCAATCTTCCTCCGTATACACTTATTAATGTTCTGAATTTGCTCCTTCCACATCAAGGTTTCATCAATTTGAATTCCTACGAAAGAGTTATGCCTAGTTCGTCCCAAAGGATTCTTAAAAGTTAAACATCCATAATCATAATCATATGAAAGAAAAAAATAGTCAATTTTTCTACAATGTTTTATACTGAGAAACGAAAGATAGTATTATCAGAAACATGTCTCTATATCCTCCACGTTACTCATCCATGCAGTGAATGTTTTCTTGTTGCCAGCTCAACACTAACCTCTGGATTGCACCAGGCCAGTGAAATAACGATGAGTATTGATGTTGTTTCAGCATGGACAGTCGAGTAGATGAGTATTCTTAGGACATTACGTAATGTCTCGAATCAGCGTGTTTATAATAATTGCTACGTCATCGTGGGCTGCTTCCTGATCCCCAGGTATAAAGCAAGGCAGACAACCGCTGTACAATCATTAGGACATTGTATTAGTGTACACCGTAGTTGTTGTCCTGTCGCACTTTCGTTCAGTCATTAATTCTCTCGAACACTCTCTGATCATGGCGCTTGTTGAGCTGTTTGGAGAAACATTACATGGAGCGGGTGGAGCCGAAGTAGAGACATCAACTCTCGCTGGATCTGGCAGATACGTAGGTCTCTATTTTTCGGCTCACTGGTGCCCCCCTTGCCGAAACTTCACCCCGATTCTGGCTGAGTTTTACAAGGCGTTCACGAAGAAAAATGAAGGCAAGCTGGAGATTGTCTTCGTGAGTTCAGATCGAAGCCAAGAGGACTGTGATGATTACTTCAAAGACATGCCATGGTTAAGCCTGCCCTACGTTGACCGAGAGAGAAAGGTGAGTTCTGAAGTGCAAAAACATGGGCCACGATGAGCCCGCCCCCCTCAATTATTTCAGATGAGCTTGCTGTAAAATTGCCCGTGAGGGGTGTGGCGGGGGGGGGGGGGCGTACTCTTCTATTGAACAATTAAAGACATTTTTTGATGTGAGATGGCATATATTTTGTATTTTTAAAAAATTCTCTATAATTTCGTTTCATTGGAAGCCAGAGTTGTTTTCTGTTTGGCATGTATAGCTGTTACATTTTCCTCAAATTTCCAACATCTGTTTGGCACGCGTTACACGAGGATTCGGATAAAAAGAGAGCTATTATAGAGAAAGAGAAAGAGAAGGAAGGAAGTAAAGGCTTGTGTGAGCATTAAACGTGTTTTCTAATGGCGAATTATGCTATTCTCACAATGCTTTTAAATCATCGCAGCTATAGGTGGGGTAAACAGGAATGTCGGAAGGGAAGGGCGAGATTTTGTTTTCGCCTCCCAGGTTTAATTTCCTTTCCGCATTTGATGGAAAAAGCAGGGTCTGGAATTATTGACATTTCTGACATCTGTTTGGCATAAATTATGGCACTGTCATGATCGGGAGAAAGAAAGTGTTAGCAAGAGAGAGAGAGAGAGAGAGAGAGAGAGGGGAGCAATTACCACGTGGAGATATTTCCGCTTTTTCAACACATTTTTAAATTAACAAGAGGGGCAGCTACCGCTTTGACCCCCTCTCCCCATTCCACTTTTACTCGTAGTTTTTAACTGCACTGAAAAAGTGGGTAGCTAAGATTTTATTTAAGGGGGGGTGGTAGTGAACACGTGAAGCGCGCTAGAGAAAGAAAACGTTTCGTTTTACTGTTCTCGCCTCTTAGTCCTTGTCTGAATTCTGTTCTCACCCCCCTCCCGCGCGAAGCGTTGAAGCTTTGACGTTTCATTTAATTATTAGAGAACGAAGACGATTCGCTTTACCGTTCTCGCCTCTTAATCCTTGTCTGAATTCATTTCCCCTCCAACTTAACTGAACTAGAGACTAAATTTCTCCCCCTTTGCTGATGGACATCATTTTTCATACTTGTTCTCCTTGCACACAAGATACGTCAAGAACATCACAATATTCATATGTTTTTCGTTCTGTTTCATTGTAGGGAAAGCTGGGTACGAAGTTCAGCGTGGAAGGTATCCCGACCTTCATCATCCTCGATAGCGAGACCGGAGCTATCGTCTGCTCGAAGGCAAGAGACGAAGTCATGGACGATCCCCAGGGAGAAGACTTCCCCTGGAAGAAGTAGACTCAATCGAGACTCAACTTCAATCGGGAAAAAACAATGAAATTGAACAAATTGTATCACCACTAATTTCACGAATTTCGGGATCTTTGATCTTCGATAATTATATCAGAAGTCCTGAATTATTTTTATTGGATGAGCAAGCGTATTGATAGGCACCGAAATCCTTATTTTAAAATCCAAAATTTGATAACGGAAAAAAATCCTGCCACATTTGCATTTTCCGGGATAACACCCCTGCGGTTTCTCTTCCACAAGGCATATCATTATCATCTCATTTGAAATTTTGTAGAGAAAAGTAGATAGCAGGGGGTCGTTATCGAAATGAATTCCATGAATGATCCACAAAAAATTCACAATTAAACCTATTTTAGTAAGGCAATTTAGGCAGCCTTTACCACCGCGTATTAAAATGTTCGGATATTGCAGCGTACAACGAATTATGACGTCATCACGACATGATTTCCATGGAATATACAACAGGATATTGAGCTGATTTCTCGAGAGTCTATGCGATCGCGCGTTTAAGTATATTAATCTACCAAGAAGCTTTCCATAGAACACACTTTATATGATTTAATGAAATAGACTAGAAGGTATGAATATTATGATAAACGTTTCACATGACCTCGAACGCTTTCCAGGAATCATTAAATTACAATCAATATCATAATTTGAATTGTATAGCCCAAGGACATCATGTTCGTATCAGGAAATGTCACGGTCACGTTCACACATTATTAGGGGACTTTTAGATTTGCGTGGACTGATACGTGTGACGTTCATTCAAGACAGTGCATTAAAAGGACGTCGAGCGTAGCAATCCACATTGTCTTCGTGCAAATATAAAAGTCCCTATTGTGTGAGATTGACGGGGCTTTTGAAATCGCTTGCATTAAATTTTGGTTTGTTTTTACAGTCTATTATTTTTATGGGACCGACTCTTCAATTCTTATACTGGCCTACAGTCATGTAGTTCACTCATAATCTTTTCTCACCATTCCGCTTATGTCCTACATGTACATCTAGCAAAGACCAAGAGAAAATGTAACCAGTGATTTATTTTTTTTATGATGATTTTAAATTTTCTTATTCATCAATGTCGCTCATTAGTTTTCTGTACTATATATTGATTATTCTGTTGACGGGTAAGAAAGTCAGTTTCATTCGATATTCGGCACGAAGACATAGTGTAGGCTGATTATGTAATAAGGCTTTATTTCAGTCTTCATGTATAATATGGTTGAGGGATTACTATAGGAACTAACTTTTAAGTGGATACATTTCGTTTGTAAATTGCTTGCTGATTTTTTGTACAAAATAAATATTACCCAGTATATAACATTAAAGAAGTGCATTTAAATGTTAAAAGAGTTAGGAGAGATGCAAGTATAATTGTGGAAAAGAAAGAGTGAAACTGAGTAGGGGAGATAGAGAAAGAGAGAAAGAGAGAGCATGGACCTACCGTCCATGGAGAGAGAGAGAGAGAGAGAGAGAAAGAGAGAGAGAGAAATAGGAGTAGATAGACAAGAGAACAAACAGCTATAGAGAAGGGCTGAGAGACTGGGGGGGAGAGAAAGAGAGAGAGAGAGGGAGAAAGAAAGAGAGGGAGAGATGGGTGGAGGTGAGTAGAGAGAAGGAGAAAGGGAAAATGAAGCATTATTATAAAGAGAAAGGCTGAGAGACGGGAACAGGGAAAGGGAGGAAGAAAGAGTGAGCGAGAGAGAGAGAGAGATAAAGAGAAAGAGAGAGAGAGATGGTGGAGGTGAGTAGAGAGAAGGAGAAAGGGAAAATGAAGCATAATTATATAGAGAAGGGCTGAGAGACGGGAATAGGGAAAGGGAAGGAAAGAGATCAAGAGAGAGATAAAGAGAAAGAGAGAGAGAAAGAGAGAGAGAGGAAGAATAAGGAGGCAGTGAGCCTACAGCATTATATCACCCATATCACAATCCTATTTTATTAATCAAACTAACTACATCATCAGCGAAAACGAAACAAAGCTACAGAACAAGACAGTCAGCCTTTTCATACACAGCTAAAATTCTATAAACATGATTAGTTTAATGGGCTTTAAACTAATCAGCTGTTCATTCACACACAGAAATTTCGGTGCGATCGTTAATCGTTTCGTGATTAACTACTGCTCCTAAAATGCGCAGTAGTGCCATTGCGCATTGAACAAAGCACACGCTCCATCCAGTTTAAACACACAAAATGTCAAGCTCTCTAGATACGAACTTCGTATCTGCAGCTTTGAGGGGCGTATGAAACGCGACTTCGTATCTATCCGAACATCGTATAAACGATGTTCACACAGGGAAAATTGTCTTTAAAGGTGTTTAAAACTGTTGAGTTAAACATGTTTATACTAATTATCTCTAGATACGATGAATTTTAGCTGTGTGTGAAAAGGCTGTATGATACATGTCCCTTTGCAGCCAACTTCAAATTCTGTAGAGCTTTGCAGGAATTATGAATAATTATGTCATGTATGTCCTATCTGTGAAATGTAAACGTTAGCAGTGTCCTAGTATTCAAATTATGCAAGGAAACCGTTTACTTTCTAGACTTTCCTGTCAGACACTATTGAGTGAGTGACTGACACCCTTTTTCTTTGGTAATAACATACATAGAATGAGCTGTAACAGGTTCATGAGCATATTTTGTCTACATCAATAACCCACTACTTGTAATGGCCAAATTAAACTGATTGAATCTTTGTGGAGCACAAATCGTATGACCATTCGGTACAAGGGTCTGAAAATCAAACTATTACTTAGTAGGTGATTGCAATCACTTATGTCAATTCGACAACTACTGGTCGTTATTTTCCCATGACAAATCCATTCTCAAACCCTTTCGTTTTTTAGGTCAGTTCTAAATGAGTATTCAAGTTCAAGTTCAAGTTCAAGTTCAAGTTTTATTTATCTTTCTTTCATAACACACATTACAAATATGACATGAATATGACAAGTGAACAGAATATGGCATTACAATAAAAAGATGAGGTGACCTTGGTTGAAAGCAAGACTTGTGGATTTAAGGTCCCTCATTAGTAGCTTATGAGTATGTCCTAAAAGAACAAACTCGTCAGATAAGAATAATGCGTACATGCTTACAAACTAAACTAACTAAACAACTGAGAAGATATAATATATACTTGCCTATATGGAGGGAAGTAGACCGTGGTCAAACAAAGTCTTGCATTTCAGACACTCCTGTGCACATTACGATTGAAAAGAGTTTGTGTCTGCAAACCCTCTCTAACCCTTCCTTCCTTTGCTCCGTAACGCTTGTACGTAATCTATTTATAGACCACTGCCTCATCATTGGACCTGACTTGCAAATAGGGAGCATTATGATGTTTGCGAGCGGTGGCGGATCCAGGGGGAGGGGGGCACAGGGGGAATGTGCCCCCCCCCCGGCCCCCCAAAAATATGTTAAAATCAGCCCTTAATTCGCCCAAAATGTACTGAAAACCAGGGACGGTCCCCCCGGCCACAAACAAATTATTAACAATTTTATTTAAAACAAAAATTAAACAAAATATGCTAATGGCTGACCTAAAAAGGTGCCTTACCCCCCCCCCCCCCTCCCCAATGGAGCAAAATGTTAAATTAAAAAATTTCGTGACCAAAAAAAAAAAGTGTTTCCTTACCCAACGTGTGCCCCCCCCCCCCCCCCCGGGAAGAAATTCCTGGATCCGCCCCTGGTGCGTGTGTGTGTGTGTGTGTGATTGCGTTTGTGTGCGTGCGAGCGCGTGTGCGTGTGACTTTGCTTCTGAAAAAGCATATACAATGCATTCCATTTGATCAATTCAATTCATTCTCTTACTTTAATACTTTTTCGCAAGTCAATTTTTTGCAGTCTCGGAAACAATGCCTCTGTTCATCCAAGCGTGAATACATATCACACGAAAAAGAAACTAAACGACTCGGGATATAATACTCTTTCAAAACATGTATGATAACTTAATAAACATTAATGGTAATAACCGTGAAATCTGATGTACATACATACATACATGTTAAATTGGTACATCGGAATACCTTTCTCTACAGAAAAGAAAATGATTTATCTTGTTGGAGCACATAATAACATATAGCATTAAAATATGTGCTGTGTTATCAATCGTATACTTGCTGTATTAAGATCATAATAATGACAAGTATGAACCCACTCATCATATCTTACATTCGGTTTATACAGGCCTCCTTCGAATCCTACTTTGCATACGCAAGTGCGTACATGTATATCAAAAATGAATCCAAAATATGAAATTGTTAACTGATTGATAGATGCATCTTCTGTGTCTACATATATACAAAAAGATATTAAAACATTAATGTACTACATCATCAAAACAGTACTATAGGCGATAATAAATACACATTTTGCAAACGATTCATTTTTTAAAATACAGAACTTTGCTTTAAATATATAACAATCTACGACAATAATTAAGCTAGGATCTTACCGGGCTGCGACTCATTTGAGACACAAAATTACGAGAAAATACGCCAATTAGCGATAAATTTCACTTGGAATCGCATTGAATTGATAGATTTGGGTAAAAGCATTATCGAACGAGCACAAAACCTGTCGAATAGTATACGCAATAGATATATTTCGAATAAACCAATAATTATTTCAGATTTCAAAGGTGTTGCACTTGAGACCATTTAATTTGTCAAAGTTTGGTTTTTGACAGTCTTTACAGTCGTGTATTGTTTTACCTGAATGCTAAGAAAGCATATGACTGTAAGTATGCAACTTAAGGACCGATGGCTTTAAGTCATCTCCGAGGAACTTGGAAATAAGGATTAATGCCTTACCTAAGGGCACTAGCGCATATACTTAGTTTCGAACCCGGGACACCTGCTCTACCACTTATCCAACAGGCCTCCTTTTAACATTTTAATATAAATATTACAACTATGATAAGACGTACATCTATAATAATAATAATTGTGATGTCAAATAAATTAAAATGCAGTGTAAATTGACCAAAAAATGCCAATAAATTTACTATTGTCAAAATATCACATCGATATGCATGGGTACAGATCCGGGGTTTCTGAAGACTTGGGGGGAACGACGAAACAAAATGTAATTGAACAAAAAAGGAAAAGTATAATTATAAAGATGCTCACATAATTTATACAGTTGCATTTGTGGACAACAAATTATATGTTTAACGATCAGCCACACAAAAGGGTAGGTATATCTCATTAGCATTTGGGGAGGTGTGGGGGCTTTAAGGGGGGGGGGTCTTCTGGTTTAGCAGTAACGGCGAGGGCGGCACAACATGTTGACGATCGTCTTTCGAAAGAGCGGCTGCGACACCAGGTAACAGATAGGATTAAAGAAGCTGTTTGCGTACTGAACCCAGACGAAGAACTGCTTCAAATCTCTGGGCAACTTCTCGTAAGCGATGAGCTGTGGATCGATGGCGTACAGGAAATAGATGATGGAATTCGGGAGCCAGGTGATCGCGAAGGAAAACACGATATAGGATAGGGTACGGGTGGCCTTCTGCATTTCATTGGTGGATTCGCGGTTGGCTGTAGCAGGACGGAAACCATTGGCCTCCGCCTGTAGGTCAAGGAGTCAAGAAAATAGGTTTTAGGTTATAATCGTTCAAAAAGATGCCAAAAAAAAAATGCGAGGAATCATGAGGACAATTGACACTTAACAATTCTGCAATCTGCAGAAATGCACCAACTTAAACTCTACAAAACCGATTGGCAAGGGAAGAATCTTTATTGTATCTGCACAATGCATCCTTCTTTACCGCTCCTTGAATTCATCGTGAAAAGATGCATCTCCGGTCCTTTCATTCATTTAAAGGTCTCATTTCAGAGTTATTCTCATTATGTGCGCGATGATACTTTCGTCTTAATTCAATTAAAGGCCAGTCAAGATAATTCATCACATCGGAAGCTTAAAGATCCATTAGGCCTCAACAGAGTCTGATCATGACAATAGTTGAATAAGTTCCAATCCTCGAACACATATCAATAACTCCCACTCTTCAAATGAAGGATAATTTTCTTTCAAACCAAAGTGCAAAGAATAATATGGCATTTTTCCTTGCAATTACAAAGCGCTTCAATATTTATTCCACAACGTAATTTAGTTACAGCTTAACAATGATAAGAACAACTCAAAAACTCGAGTTGAGTCTTCATATTTGAATAGAACCTTTAACCGGTTCGTGATGCAGGATTTTCTTTTAATATCTAACGGAAAGATAACCAAGGAGACAAATTTTATCTCCGAAATGTCCAAGGTTTTTGATAAGTTCTTACAAAAGTTACCTAGGCTGCAATATTACACTTAAAGGTACTTGTCCCATTTGCAGGCCAAAACAATAAAAGGTTAAATTCCAACGGCATTTGGAAGATATTAATAATTAGAATTTCCCTTAAAAAAAGGGGGGGGGGGCCTGAAAATGTCTTTAAGTGGGTAAATAACGACTTTTAGTTGTCGAATCGACTTAAGAGCTATAGAGCCAGTAAGTAATAGTCTGATTTTCAGACCATTGTATCGAATGGTCGTACGTTTTATGCTGCGCAAAGATTCAATCAGTTTAATTTTGGCCATTACAGGAAGTGGGTTATCGATGTAGACAAATGCTCATGTACCCTTTACAGCTCATTTTATGTATGTTATAACCAAAGATAAAAAAGCCAGTCAGTCACTCAATAGTGACCGACAATGAAGTCTAGCAAGTAAATGGGTTTCCTTGCATAATTTGAATATTAGGACACTGCTAACGTTTAAATTTCGCAGATAGGACATGACATATTCATAATTCCTGCAAAGTTCTACAGAATTTGATGTTGGCTGCAAAAGGGACATAGTATCTTTAATTTAGTGTGAATGTACGACTTTGCTGAATTTGGGCACAAGTCCAAAAGTCGGGTTGAAAGTTTGGATGGGGCATTGGAAGAACATTGTTCTTAAATATATGCCGAACTGGCTTTTATAAAAGGGCACAGGCTTGTATAAAAGGGCATGGGTTTTTATTCCCCCTAATACATCCCTACACTGGCCCTTGATGAATGGAGTAAAATAAAATTTATTATATACCTCACTTAAGAAATCCAGCCATCTGATTGGTCGAAATTGCAGTCGTGGTTTTAACCATTCCCGTAAATAAACGAAAAATGCCACACCCATGTAATAGTTCGAGAGTAAATCGGTAAAATCCCGGCAAAATTCCAGTTACCGGGAAAATGTTCAGTCTTGGTGAAATACCTATAGGTTCACATGTTAAAAAATGATTTGAGCGATCGCGGATACCGTACGTGTGCGAAAAATTGGTCGGTATTTGTAATACGGCAATCTCGATCGTACTGAATTCCAAACAAGGCAAAAATGGCTGAAGAAACTCTCCCAAAATTTCAACATCTTGATGATGATCAAATGCAAGACTTGCTGACAGCAAGAACATCAAAAAGGGTACGTGTAATTCTCCATTAATTTTTTTCAAAATAGATCTAGTAGGTCTAGGCCTAGACCGAATTTTTCGTCTCTTTCGTTCGTTAGCCTCTTATTGGGGTAGGGTCGGCTCTCTCTTTAGAGACCGAAACAGACTATCCCGCGAAATGTGTAGGGTTATGTGGGCAAATCAGCACACCAAACTTGCAAAACTTATCCCCGAATTACTCCTTTCACAGGATGCAAATCCGATGCATTTTATATTGTAAATTAGGTTAAAACTTAACTACTTCGGTTCCACTTACCAACTTGACTGAAATAATCCGTTTAATGGTCCATTTTTAGGAAATTATGGGTCAAAATCGATATCCATGATGAAAATCTTGCAAGCCGTGTTAAACTCTCGCTGCCGGAGTCATCTAAATCAATCTCGTCCCTTCTAGTCTACGCCGATGGCAAAATGATTATGAAGGAAAAACTGTGCGCCATCTACACGTTCGTAATGGCGTTATCACAGTGATAACGCCATTACGAACGTGTAGATGGCGCACAGTTTTTCCTTCATAATCATTTTGCCTTCGGCGTAGACTAGAAGGGACGAGATTGATTTAGATGACTCCGGCAGCGAGAGTTTAACACGGCTTGCAAGATTTTCATCATGGATATCGATTTTGACCCATAATTTCCTAAAAATGGACCATTAAACGGATTATTTCAGTCAAGTTGGTAAGTGGAACCGAAGTAGTTAAGTTTTAACCTAATTTACAATATAAAATGCATCGGATTTGCATCCTGTGAAAGGAGTAATTCGGGGATAAGTTTTGCAAGTTTGGTGTGCTGATTTGCCCACATAACCCTACACATTTCGCGGGATAGTCTGTTTCGGTCTCTAAAGAGAGAGCCGACTCTACCCCAATAAGAGGCTAACGAACGAAAGAGACGAAAAATTCGGTCTAGTCTAGGCCTAGATTCTAGTAGTGCTAAAATTCTTCCCGTAGAGATTGCACACATCCCTATGCATTGGCGCTTGGCCATTGCGCACTCATGCTAAATTGGTCGATGTTTTAATTACCAGAGATTCAAACTAATATTGCTCATGATCCCGAAGGTGATACTCAATAAGTGAGGTGTCATATGAAAGCGCAGATTTTTCTCCATATTCCCCACAGGGCCGGCCCACCCCCAAAATTGTAAAAAATATCTTGCTTAGACTCGAATCTAGATCAAGTCTACTCTCAAAGATACACTCATAAAAAACAACCGTGCAGATAAACTAGAAAAAGGCCAAGGTGGTGTCATAAGTTGACTCTTTTTTTTGTCGGCATATAAAAGTATTAATGACTGCTTTAATATTCGAGAGTAACCTTCCCGAGAGCGTATAAAAACAACTATTCTTCTCAAAGCAGTCATTAATACCTCACTTTAGAAATCCAGCCATCTGATTGTTCGAAATTGGAGTCGTGATTTTAGCCACTCCCGTAAAATGCCGAACCGGTCAATAGTCTTTTGAAAAAAGCCCTAGGGCAATTTTCAAAAGACTATTGACCGGGTTTTGGCATTTTACGTATATGTGTAATCTCAACGGGAAGAATTTTAGCACACAAACTTGAGTGGTGCGCGATCAGACACCCTAAAAGGGCTAGGTCTCGATAGCGTAAACAAACTTGATTACCATGATTGGTAAGTCGCACCTGTATTCTACGACCCTTTTCAGTATATACAAGTTATAATGACTGCTTTATTATTCGAGGCATAATTGTTTTATAGGCTCTCGGGGAGGCGACATGATCGTGCTATCACCCCTCGGCACGCCTCGGGGCGATAGCACAATCATGTACCCTCCCCTTGAGCGTATAAAAACAACTACGTCTCTCATAGCAGTCCTTATTACTATATTAAAATCCAATCCGATCCCGCCATTCAACCAAACCCAACACAATCGAGATTAATCAAATTAAATCACATAAAATGAAATCTAACCATCTCAAATTAAATAAAATCTTACCATAGCATATCATATCAAAATCATATAATATCAAATCAAACAGAATTATGATCGCATCGTCTTCTGAAACCTTACCTTTCCGCCTTTGCCGGAAGTGTCGCCGTTGGTTTTCACTTGAGCGCTCGGTTCCTTCATCTCCATCGTTCCACTGGATGACAAATCACTAGAGACAGTCGTCAGGCTGGTCGATTTCGACATCTCACCTCCACCATGTTCCCCGAATTGCTTGTTGATACTCTTACCCCCGACCGTTTCCTTGATCTTGATGTAGATTCGGAGATAGAGAACGGAGATGACTGCGAGCGGGAGAAAGAAGGTCAAGGCAGTTTGGAACATGTTGGCGACGGGGTATCTCGCGAACGAGGCGAGGCAGCTCTTCGTGGAGTTGGAATCGACGATGAAGTCCCAGACGGTGGTGTAGAACATCCAGAAGCTGAAGCAGATGACCCAGGGTAGGATATTGAGGATGACGGCTTTGCGCTTGCTTTTTGTCATATAGTGGTTGATGGGGTCGTAGGTCGCACGATGTCGATCGATGCAGATGATGACCACGCCGACAACAGAGACGGAGAACATTGAATACCGCAGACCTAGGTAAACCTTGCAGAATTCTGGGCTACCTGGAAAGTAACCGGTGAACGTGTGGATGACGCCAACGGTTTGGAGGATCCCTAGGACGAGATCCGATATGGCGAGGTTGATGATGAAGTAGTTGTTGTAGGTGCGAAGACGCTTCTCGACAGCGAAGGCGCCGAGGCTGATCAGGTTGGTGACGATGATAAGGATGACGAGGCTCGTACCCAGGATAAGGCCCTGGAGGTTGTCGATCGACCTGTAACGCGTCGACCCACCGCCGCCGTCAACGATCGTCTCGACCGTGGTCACGAAGTTGTCGTCACTGACATTGTCGAAGAAAGATGTATACGGCTCCACGCTTACAGACAGGTTTGTCATCCTACCTTAAGGTTCGTTTGGTTCTAAATTGAAAACTTTGACAAAATAGTCAAAAAGTGATCTGTTAAAGCTGTAGGCTTTTCCACTACAAGCTGGTCTGTTTAAAACTAAGATATGGCAGTCTTTCAATATTGGGTAATCGTAATCGGAATGAAAATAAATTCCAGTGACACCATTTTTATAACTTTAGAATAGGTATAACGTACGTTATCTTCCTGTATGACAAAACACAAAAGACACCCGCGCGCATTTAGACCGGCGAAAGCATGCAGAGGGCCAAAAGGACGTTAACTCATATCAATTTGCATAATAAGAGTTATGTCCTTCTAGCTCTCCGCAGACTTTGGCATTAGATAATAAATATTATTAGAGCGGCGAATTCTTAACCTCTGGTATTTAATGATAATTCTCCACCATTCTTCCCTACATTTAATATTTGTGAATTCATTTTTAGAGAAGTGAGAAAGAGTGCGAAAGAGGGAGAGCTATAGAGCGAGAAATAAGAGAGTTAAAATTTAATAATAATTATCTATCCCTTTTTCTTAAATGTTTTTGCTTGTGAATTCCATTTGTGGAGAGAGAGAGAGAGAGAGAGAGAACTTATGTGTTTATGAAGAGTAAGGAACCTGCCTCTATTCTGCCAAGAATACAAATTTACCAATTGCATTCTACCTAATATGAATAACCTTTATTGTTTACAATTTTTTTCTTACGAAAAGTAAAAATATTTGTTACTCTAAAAAAAGAAGGTTAAGAATGCAAATTAATTTTGAGGAAGAGAGCGTGGGGAGATGATTTTTCTCTTCAACATTTGTTATCAATTGTAATTATTTTCTATAAACATTCATTAATAATTTATATTGATAATGAATTCTTTACCTTTTGTATTGACCTTTAATTCATTTTTTAAAAGAATAGAGAACGGTAGAGGGGGAAGATAGAAAAGAAAGGCGGGAGAAAGAATGAAAGAGAGAGAGAGAAAGGGAGAAAAAAGAATAATAATACCGTTAAATCTAAGGAATTCGCAACCGTTTCCCATCGCGCCCATGGAATGTTAATAATTTACAATATGTTTCTATACCTCTATTGATAGATACATTATATTGATAATGAATCGCTTCGCACCCAGTGCATTTATATAATTTATTTTAGGGGCATTCACACTTACAGAAAAAAGTGAGATTCTAAAAATCTAACTCGGACATTAGTACCGCGGCTAATAATAATTTCACTTATCTTCGCGATTCGCATCGCGATCCAATACGCAGTAGTAGTCGCGATAGTTTGCCCGACGCTGTGTGTGTAAATGGTATTTAGAATAAAAAATCTATTTATTTAATCCAACTTTGGTATGAGGCAGACAAATAAGAGAGAAGCGGAGTGTGAATGTTTGGAACAGATCGGATCAATTAGAATTCATAACTTTCGTTTGACCGATTTATTTCAGAGCAATTTTCCCTATGGCAAGCCATGCCGGAAAATATTTTTTTTTGTGCGACACTTTCGAAATATATATTCCACTCAAATGTATATACTAGTATTCAACACGTTTCAGCAAAATATTTTCCAATTTTTGTTTGACAACAAATGTTAATCGATAAGAACAATTTGACAAAGATTTATATGACTAAAAGTTATTTTGACAAAAAAATTATTCGACAAATATTTTATTTGACACCTTTTGTTCGACAAATATCTTATTTGACAAAAAGTTAATCACAAGTTTCGTTTAACAAAAATATTACTAGTATTCCACAGCATTATTTGACTTTATATTCGACAATAAAAGGTGTTCAACAAAGAAGCTATTCGGCGTGCGATATTATGCAATCCACGAATATTAATAATAATAATCTTTTAAAGTCCACTCCAAATTGTATTATGTTAAACCGAAAATTTAAATTCTTTTTGCCCAATTGATCGTGAGCCCTGCAGCCGCTGAGCAGCGCCAGATAGACGTTGCTCTATCCCTTATTGTTGAACGCCAAACAAGGTAGCAGCAACTCCCGTCTTCGGGTCGCGCAATGAAACTCAGGGGTTTTAGGCATAGTTGATTACGGCTAGATGACCATCCAGTGGTCCGCCTAAGGGCCCTTGGTAGGGTCCAGGGGCCAGAGCCCCCGGAAGCTCTGGGGTTTAGGTATTTAGTTACGGTAAGATGAACATCCAGGGGCCCGCCTTAGGGCTCTTGGTGATGGGGTCCAGGGGGCGGATCCCCCCCACCCCGAGCCCCGCCGTTCTGTAGGCATGTAGGCCCGACACCAAGGCTTATAAATAAGCTTGTTTTTCGCCTGACTGTAAATTTGGGAATTTATAATTTTCCAACGAACTCATAAAAACGTATATTTTACAAAAACAAGTGAAAAAAATCGCGGAAAATCATTTCATTTCAGCAACGTTTGTAAATCACTGGACCGTATCGAACCAGAAATAAACCGCGTTTGAACTTTAAATAGGAAACTATTGTCCCCCAAGCCCCCCCCCCCCCCCACCCCCATCTGTACGCCAGTGTTTAGGGGCTCATGTCTTCTCACCTCTTTAATTAAAAAAAAACACACAGTTCCCCATCCTCTCACAATAATTCCACGATATGCACGCATCGCTATTCTCAAATCCGCCTATGTATGCTCACCAGCCGCAGAAGCTGGGCGTCCTAATTTGATGATCACGCCATCTTCGGTGGGAGACGCACACAGAGAGAAAGAGAGACAGAGACAGAGAGAAATAAATAGACAGACAGACAAACAGAGAGAGAGAGAGCCAGAGAGAGAGAGAGAGAGACGGAGACAGAGAGAAATAGAGAGACAGAGAGAAAAAGAGAGACAGACAAACATACAGACAGAGAGACATACAGATAGACAGAGTCAGAGAGAGAGATGGATACAGAAAGACATACAGAGAGAGAGAGAGAGAGAGAGGGGAGGATAGGGGGGGGGGGGAGAGGGTTCATCACCAAAGCAAAATAAAATAGGCCATCCAAAATATATATAGTCTTAATCTATTGGCCTCGTTGATTAACTTTAGCAGTTTGTTGCAGCCTGTTAACCGACTAATTCTGTTTAAAATTATCAATTGCGAATAGTAGATAGAAGAGTAAACACGCTTTCTATTTGCCGATAGAAATAATTCTAATTGAATAGTATTTTTGTCTGTAGTTGACTTCAAATTTTCACCAAATGCCTGTTTTGTTTTTTTTTTTTTTTTATTCAACTATTTTCTTGAAACACTGTACTGTACTGTTAACTTACGTTCATAAAAGGTCCATAATAATCGCGAAGGGAAAAATATTTGTATATAGAGTAGAAAAAAAAACCTTGACCGATTTGAATGAACGGAAGATGGTCATTGTTTTCATAGAGATAGTCTTCTTTGAAAAAAATACTGTTATAATTCAGGAAATTTACGAGCAATTGTAAAAAAAAAATTCACAAATTTTGTTGATTGAAAAAGGTAATAATGAAATAAAAGAAAAATATACCTCTTTTGACATAAGCTTACGCCGTAACTTCAGTTTTAATGAAGTTTTATCAATTTTCAGGTTTTATCAAATTTCAAGAGAGAGAGAGAGAGAGAGACATGGTATGCGTATCAACTGAAGGAAAATGGCAAAAGTAGGAATGGTCATAAATTACGGTTACATTTGGCCTCACTCTGTTAAAACGAGTCACGAAAATTGGTTTCATGCTTTAATCGTTGAAACAAGAAAACAAACAAAAAGGGAAAAAAAACAGTGCATCATTAGGATAATGTTAGTTTAACATCCCTGTAATCTGTTTGGTAACATTCACTATATTCAAAATATCTAATCGATATGCATAGGTACAGATCCGGGGTTTCTGAAGAGTTGGGGGGGGGGGGGGCGTCCGTATAATATTTGATAAGCCAAAATCAAGAAAAAATGTACTTGAACAACAACGAAAAAGTATAGGCCTAATCATAAAAATGCTCACATATTCAGTTACATTTTTGGTCCAAAAAAATATCTGTATAACGATCAACCACACATAAGGGTACATGTAGTTATCACATTAGCATTTGGGGAGTTATGGGGCTCTAGGCCGGGGGGGGGGGGGGTTCTCTGGTTTAGCAGTAACGGCGAGGGCGGCACAACATGTTCACAATCGTCTTTCGAAAGAGCGGCTGCGACACCAAGTAACAGATAGGATTAAAGAAGCTGTTGGCGAACTGAACCCAGACGAAGAACTGCTTCAAATCTCTGGGCAAGTTCTCGTAAGCAATGAGCTGTGGATCGATGGCGTACAAGAAATAGATGATGGAATTGGGTATCCATGCGATGGCGAAGGAAAACACGATGTAGGATAGGGTACGGGTGGCCTTCTGCATTTCATTGGTGGATTCGCGGTTGGCTGTAGCAGGACGGTTACTATTGGCTTCCACCTGTAGGTCAAGGAGTCAAGAAAAAAGGTTTTAGGTTATAATCGTTCAAAAATGCAAACAAAAGCGAGGAATCATGAGGACAATGCCACTTAATAATTCTGCAATCTGCAGAAATGCATCAACTCTACAATATCGATTCCCAAAGGAAAAATCTTCATTGTATCTGCACAATGCATCCTTCTTTTACCGCTCCTTGAATTCATCGTTAATAGACTCGCCATAATCTAAAAATGCATCTCCGGTCCTTTCATTCCTAATGGCGTAACAGTCTGAATTCAGAATTATTCTCGTATAGGCGCAATCATTCCTTCGTCTTAATTCAAGGGCCAGTCAAGATAATTCATCACATCGGCAGTTTAAAGATCCATTAGGCCTTAAAAAAGAGTTCGATCATGACAATAGTTCATTCAGTTCATTACAATACCCCATCCTCCAACAAATTTCAATAACTCCCACTCTTCCACTGAAGGATAACCTTCCTTTCAAACAAAGTGCAAAGAATTGTATGGCATTTTCCCTTACAGTTACAAAGCGCTTCAATATTTTTCCCGCAACGTAATCTAATTACAGCTTAACAATGATAAGAACAATTGCAAAACTCGAGTTGAGACTCCATATTTGAATAGAACCTTTAACCGGTTCACGATGTAGGGTTTTCTTTTAGTATCTAACGGAAAGGTTACCAAGGAGACAACATTTTATCTCCGACATGTCCAAGGTTTTTGGTAAGTTCTACAAAACTAACCTAGGAAACACGACTTCCATCGTCACCAAGCCCCCACACATTACATAAACATAAAGAATACTTCCTTTAATGCACATACTATAAATTTCTTCTTTTATGAAACTGAATATTCTGAAATACCATGAACAGAATGTAATTGAATTGTGGCCGAGTCAGATAATTATAATCCGTCAACATAAAAATGAAAAAGATAAAGGATAACCCGTATTTGCCTCTTTTGTTTCCTTCTGGTATTGTATATGCTTTTCGTCAAGAAAATGAAGGTGAATAATTCACTGCACAAAATAAAGATTTATTCATTATATGCAAACGCTATTAACTTCTTATTTTCTTTCATGAATCTAAATGTTCTCTCTTCTTCTTTCGTCAAGAAAGTATAGGCTATTCATCATAAATTGCACCATTTTTTAAAATAAAAAGCATTCCTTTAATGCACACGCCATACATTTTCTCCTTCTTTTTTTACTCTGAAATTCTCGATCACCATAACAAGAAATTGTTGAATTGTGCCCGAGTCTTTTTTGTTATGCGAGGACAAAATGATAATAAAACGGGTAGTATTTAAGTAAAGTTTATTTTTTAATTTTTTAATGATAACAAAAATGTGTGCCTTTTTTTCTCTTTCGTCATCACCCCGGTTTAGCCAAGGTTTCCCGATATCATGAGCTCTAATTAATCAGGAGTCTCATTTCTCTAACAAATAGACAATTATTGTAGTTTATTGACTTATGATTTCATTTTTTGAAAAATTATTTATTTTGAGGTCTAAACAATTATAAATAGAACTAACTTATAAAACCAAACGGGTCAAGGATTCATATTTGAAGAAGTGAATTCATATAAACATTATGTTCAAATTGAATTTACGAAAGTATTATCCTTCAACCAAATTTTTTTAAGTAGATATTCATTGATTTTAAAACCTAACTTTATTTTCATTATTGCAAAGTTGAAACTTTGATTCGACAAGGTTATCAAAATTCAATGCTTGGAAACATTCGAAGTTATGATTATTATCAATTACAAAACGCTTAAATATACAGCCCCGGGATAGCACCTGAAGAGCTCTCCGAACGCTGCTGAGATGTGTGAGATCACAGGATGGACATGATTTGCACAAGCAGACGATGTCCCATGACATCTCACACATTTTCAGTGCCTGTTCTGTCATCTTCTCTTGAGTTCTTTCTCTTACTTCACTACCGTCAGGCTAAATGTTTACTCTATTGCCTCACTCCAAACCCCGCACATGGTTTTATTTTGATGACAAATGCAGCGATACAAAAATAAAGGAATATGTCGCTTGTAAACAAAATAAGACGCCATCGTATATTCAGCTGCACACACCGCGGTATGTTCGGTGTTTCAAGAGTGAACAAATGCCGTCCTTAATATCATACCGGGGGTTTTTCAATTTGAAAGTCTGGTTTCTTTGATTGTTAATTAACCCCTATCCTGTGTATTTACAAACAACATACTTTAGTTATCAGAATCAGTTTCATATCCTCTTTTGAATGGTTTTAAATTATATCACATTTATATACACTAAACTCATTATAATTTGAGAAATAATAGCTTTGCAATTATGTTCATTCTTTATGGGATGTCGTCTGCTTGGGCAGTATTGGTCCATTATGTGACGTCATTAAAACATCGATATTTTTCTGGCGAATCTCTCGTATATCCCAGATGCTATGGAGGTGGTTGTATTTGTATTTTTATAAATCACCCGATATATAGTTGACCTAAAACTTGTACGATGGCCATCTGTTAGCTTACCAGTTTCTAGTGATACATTACATGTAGTTGACATAATTATTTATGATTTTCTTTGAATTTCCACTTTAAAAATAAACTAATTCAATGTTTGTTGTTGAAAGATGTAAAATGAAAGAATCTTGCGTAAATGTAAATTAAACTATACTCTAACGTTCAAGGCAGAATAGTTCGGCTATTCTTCACGGTAGGTTTACATTTTTTTTTAAATCTCTGTTTTTATGGGCTTACTTCGAATCATCGGTCATCGCGCCCGCTCTGGTGGTCGCATTACACGATCTTTCGTGAAACTTCCCTAAATTTACCTTTGGACATTTATATTGGACCAGACTATTTGTAGATGTTTATTTTACAAACATTACCCCCGACATTTCGTGAATAAACATGTTTTCACAACAGGTCGGGTAATTCGACCACCTGACCCGACGCGATGACCCGATAATTCGAAGTAAGCCGCTTCTTTGTATTTTTCTGAGTGCATTTCGTAAAAGCCATTAAGAAAGAGACTTCGAATATTCGATTTCATTAATGGGACACTGTGATTATTTTGCCCAGGTGCTTTTATCCGTTTGTTCAATTTTGTCGTTGGCTATCTTGATGTTCCAAACATTTTAGATTTAGATTTATTTATTTAAAGGTATAGACCAGTTCCGGTCATGCGATTGCATTGTGAAAAAAACGTTGTGGAATCGATCAGAAAAGGTTGATCATCTAGCATATAAGTATTGGTGTGTACTGCAAGGTTCTGGAATAATCAAAATGATAAGAAATTTGGCCCAGTTTTGGTAAAGTTACAGGCACTGTACACAGAAAGATGACTATGCGATATGATAATTTACCAAATATATAAATTAGAAGGCGGTTTCCGGGCAAAAATTGTATCATCAAATATTAGTCAAAACATGTTCTTTCACATGATTGGTAATAAGAGCTTCCGTTTCATTTTTTGAAAGGGGACGTTTCCAAAACCGGTCTATATCTTGAAAGTATACTCCATAATAAGAAATTTAATATCAGTTACGGGGATGGTTTTCTTGTTTAGCAATTTGATCGATTGAAAAGAACTAACAAATCATGTTAAGGTAAGTTTTTTAATTCAGGTAAATGTAAGCTTCAATGAGTTTTCATGACATGGCATATAACCTTATAAAATTCTAGAATTTCGTATGCTTTAGGTGTATTAAACTTGATGCAGTGTGGATGTACGAATTTATTGAAATTCGGGCACAAGTCCAAAAATTGGGCTGTAAGTTTGGAAGGGGCATGAAATTAACATTTTTAGGGGCATAATAAGCCGAACTGGCTTTTATAAAAGGGCACAGGCTTGTATTCCCCTAATCCATCCCTACATGTTTGATGAATGGAGTAAAATAAAAATTAAAGAAATCCAATCCGATCCCATTTTACAAAACAAAACCCAATCGAGATAATTAAATCACATCAAATCAAATCGAATCAAATCAAATCAAATCAAATCGTATGATATGAAGTCAAATCGAATTTTGATCGCATCATCTTCTGAAACCTTACCTTTCCGCCTTTGCCGGAAGTGTCGCCATTGTTTTTCACTTGAGCGCTCGATTCCTTCATCTCCACCGTTCCACTGGATGACAAATCGCCGCAGACAGTCGACAGGCTGGTCGAGTTCGACACCTCACCTCCACCATGTTCCCCGAATTTCTTGTTGATACTCTTGCCCCCGACCGTTTTCTTGATTTTGATGTAGATTCGGAGATAGAGGACGGAGATGACTGCGAGCGGGAGACAGAATGTCAAGACAGTCTGGAACATGTTGGCGACGGGGTATCTTGAGAACGAGGCGAGGCAGCTCTTCGTGGAGTTGGAATCAACGATGAAGTCCCAGACGGTGGTGTAGGACACCCAGAAGCCGAAGGAGATGACCCAGGTTAAGATGTTGAGGATGACGGCTTTGCGCTTGCTTTTTGTCATATAGTGGTTGATGGGGTCGTAGGTAGCACGATGTCGATCGATGCAGATGATGACTACGCCGACGACAGAGACAGAGAATATTGAATACCGCAAACCTAGGTAAACCTTGCAGAAATCTGGGCTGCCTGGAAAGTAACCGGTGAAGGTGTGGATGACGCCAATGATTTGGATAAACCCGAGTCCGAGGTCAGAGAGGGCGAGGTTGATGATGAAGTAGTTGTTGTAGGTGCGAAGACGCTTCTCGACCGCGAAGGCACCGAGGCTGAGCAGGTTGGTGACGATGATAAGGATGACGAGGCTCGTACCCAGGATCAGGCCTTGGAGGTTTTTGATCGACTTGTAACGCGTCGACCCGCCACCGCCTCCGACGATCATCTCGACCGTGGTCACGACGGCATCGTCACTGACATCGTCGAAGAAAGATGTATACGGCTCCACGCTTACAGACAGGTTTGTCATCCTACCTTCAGGTTAGTTTGGTTCTAAATTGAAAACTTTGACGCAAAAGTCAAAAAGTAATGTGTAAGAAGCTGATAGCTTTTTCACTACAAGCTGGTCTGATCGAAACTATAATATTGCAGCCGCACGATTTTGGGTACCGGGGTAATCGTATACAGAATGAAAATATGTTCCGTCGACAACATTATTTTATATAACTTTAGCATAAGTGTAACGTACGTCATCCTCCCGTATAACAAAAAAACATAAGACACCCGCGCATGCATTGTGACCGTCGAGAGGTTGCAGGGTGCTAGAAGGGCGTTCACTCATATCATATTATATAGAGAGTAAAGCCCTTCTCGCTCTGAGCAGGCTTTTGGCATCAGATTTAAGAAGGATGAATTCTTAACCTCGGGTATCTAATGACAATTCTCTACTTTTCTTCCCTACATGTAATATTAGTGAATTCATTTTTAGAGAAGTGAGAAGAGGGAAAGAGGGAGAGCGAGAGAGAAAAATAAGAGGGCTAACATTTATAGAAAATAATTATCTATCCTTTTTTTCTTAAATATTGTTGCTTGTGAATTCAATTTGAGGAGAGAGAGAGAGAGAACTTATTTGTATTTGAAGCGTTGGGAGATAATTTTTCTCTTCAATTTTTTTTTTATCAACTGTTAATATTTTCTATATTTCATTTCATTCCATTTCAGTTCATTTTATTTAATTTTTTTCATTTTTCTCATGTTACATATACGTTTCAAAATAAAGTACAATTTATTTTTGGTGTGATCATAACATAACAATCAACAATATTTCATAAATAACATGAAGATAAGTGATCAATAAAGAGTACTGCTTTAACTGAGAGAAATATGATGGGACCTACATGTTTATTCAGTACATTTATAAATAGTTTATATTGATAACGAATTCTTTACTATTTGTATTGACTTTTAATTCATTTTTTAAAAGAATAAAGAGTAATAGAGGGGAAGATATGATGGCACGTACATCAAAAGACCTACATGTTTATACAGTACATTTATAAATAATTTTTATTGATAACAAATTCTTTATTATTTGTATTGACTTTTAATTCATTTTTTTAAAGAATAAAGAGCAATAGAGGGGAAGATAGAAAAGATGGAGGGAGAAAGGAATTACAGAGAGAGAGAGAAATATAACAATACGGAGGTTGAGGAAGCATCATCGTTAAATTGCTTTAAACGCAAACATCGAGTTTTTCTTTTATTAGTTCTTACATGTAATATAATTTGTTTTCCCTCCCCACAGTCTTTTTTTTTCTTCAATGTTAATCTTAATTGTTAATTAATTATGCCTGTTCCGGTGTTTTTAATGTATACATCAACAAACAAATTACTTTGTGCTATGCTAACTAAATTGCTCGGGTGACTACGCATTTTGACTACGCATTTAACCGGGTGACTATATGGGTATTGATGCCAACGCATTATTATGTATAAAAAATTCCTTATTTCATTGTGTTTTAAATTCTCCCCTCTTAATTTCTACCGTTTTTTTTAATCTACATTACCTTTTTTCTTCCAGGAGTATTTTGAGGAGTACGCAACCTTTTGGCTTTTATCATTTACACTAATTTTCTATACTTCTATTGATAGATAAATTTCATTGATAATGAATCGCATCGCGCCCAGTGCATTTATATAATTTATTTTAGGGGCGTTCACACAATCATACAGAAAAAGTAAGATATAAAATTCGATTTTTGCATCGCGATCCAAAAATCTTCTTTTTTCTTGCGTGTGTGGGAGAATAATTTTACTAATCTTCGCGATTCGCATCGCAATCTAATTCGCAGCAAGTTTTATGATTTTCCAGAATAATCGCAATAGTTTACCGGTCGCTGTGTGTGTGAATGGTATTGAGAAATTTTTAAAAAATATATAGAAATGAATTTATTCAATCCTAGGATTCCAAGGGCGCACAGCTTATAGCGTCGAGATTAACGCATGTGCAGTTCAAACGTTCTTGCCGTCGAGCAAGAATTCTCTCTGTGTGTGAACGGTCGCCTAAAAAATATCGATCATTGCGTCGCGATCCAAATCGCACTAATAGTTATGTGTGAACGGGCCAACTGACTTTATATTCCTTTATTCGTAACATATTTACCTACACAGGTGTTGAAAGAGCATAATAAGCTTTATATAGCACCGATGCAGCTGTGTTCCCGTCAGCATGTATTATTTACATTTGAATGCAATTCATCAATAATGATAACAATTTCTTATGCACATTTTATCAATCATAATTATTTTCTAAACTTTATGACTCTTTATGACATATTGGTATTGCAATGGGTAAAACTAAAACATAACAATGAACAGTGACGTCAGTGGCGGATCCAGGGGGAGCCCGGGCCCAATTCCCTGGCCAAAAAAGATTAAACAAAAAATGATAGTTACGTTAATTTTACCTTTAAAGAAGAAAAGAAAGAGGATGGACCCCTGGCCAAAAAAAAAAAAAAACTGTGCTCACTGCGTCCTCGGCTGAATCAGCTTGTAACTTCCATAAATTGTTAGCTGGATTACAGGCGCACGCCAGCATTGTTATACGCCCGCATCGACTAGCTTACAATGTGAAAAGGTTGGACAATATTTGGCCAACACTTTGCCCAACGTTGTGCCAATAGTCGACTCAACCCAACCATCTATTGGGCAACATTTTGCCCAGTGGTATTGGTAAACGTAAGTACCCTACTTCACACGTGCATAATTGTTTCGTATTTTGTCCAAAATGTGGGCAAAGATATGACCCTTCAACGGTAGCCAACTTGTTGGGAAAATCTTGACCAGCTGTAGGGCAATATACGAAACAATTATGCACGTACTTACGTTTACCAATACCACTGAGCAAATATTGCCCAATAGATGCCCAACCTTTTCACAGTGTAGGGATGAAGGAAAATGACAAAAGTCTAGAAATGGTTATTAATTACGGTTAACATTGGGCTCACTCTGTACATAAACGAGTCAAGAAAAAAAAAACAGGCAATAATCGTTACAACAAGAAAAAAAAATGCAAGGAAAAACAATAAGCATCATGAGGATAATGTCACTTTAATATTTCTGCAATCTGCAGAAATGCATCAACTTAAACTCTAAAAAAAAAAAACCCAAGGGAAACTATTCATTGAATCTGCACAATAAATCCACCATTAACCGCTCCTTAAATACATCGTGAAAAGTCTTTCATAAAATACGGAATAACTCAGAAAAGTATGAACAATGGTACAATTCACACATTTCTTTCGATTGAACAACATGTCGGTAATAATGAAATAAACTTAAACATATTCATTTTTGACAAAAGTATACGCCGCTACTTCAGTTTTCATGAAGTTATATTGATTTTGTTTATATAAGGTTTAATAGCAAGAGAGAAAGAGAGAGAGAGGGAGAGCGGATAGAGATCCGGTGTAAGCATCGACTATAGGATAGTGGTTCGCTTAAATCCGCTTACGGTATATAATTATATGAGTTCAGTGGACTGCGAGAACAGTGCATTAATATCTACAATATAATGGTAATAACTGTTAAATATTATGTACATACATGTACACATGTAATTGGCACATACCTTTCTCTATAAAAAAGAAAATGTTTTACTACTATGTTTTTTTTCTTGTTGCAGCACATAGAGATTAACATTAAAATATGCGCTGTGTTATCAATCGTATACTTGCTGTATTAAAAAAAGCGATCAAATATTGACAAGTAGTAGTAGTAGCTACCTTCAGACAGAACTCAATACACCTCTGTAAATAATTTCCAGTCATCAATTAAAAATATTACCTGTGGGGTGCTCAAGGTTCTCTTCTTGGCCCTCTTCTTTTCATACTATTTATAAATGATTTCAAACGTTCATCTAATTTTTATCTTTCAAATTAATATTTTTCTCTCTTGTCATGACCCACAAGCTCTCCTAAATACAATTAACTCGGAATTAGTTATGGTTCAAAGTTGGATACAAGCCAATAAACTATCATTGAATGTTAACAAAACAAATTATATGATATTTAGCAACACCATTGATCATCTTCCTGGTCCTATTCAAATTAATGGTACCGAACTAGAATGTGTTCAAAGTACAACATTCCTTAGAAATTAGAATTCATGTTGAACGCATATTGAAATGGAAAGTGCATATTAATTATTTATGTGAATTATTATCAAGAAAAATTGGTGTCATAAATCATGTTAAAAATACATTTCAATTACCGGTTTTATCATCACTGTATACAACCCTTATTTTGCCATACCTAAATTATTGGATTTTAGCATGGGGAAACCCTTGTAAGACTTTATTTGATCGCATATTAATTTTGCAGAAGCGTGCATTAAGAATAATCCATTATGTCTACTTTCGTTCCCACACTAACCACTTATTTTTACAAGACAAAATCCTTAAAATTAATGATTTGTATTCTTGGTACATCGGTATCTTTATCTTCCAACTAATTAATAACGAGTTACCTCTCCCGATTTCCTCCATTTTTCAAAAAATAACGAGAAACATTCATACCCCACTAGACAGTCGAACCACTTCCACACTCCAATGAGAACAGCTTTCGCACAAAAAACAATTATTTACACCGGTCCAATATTTTGGAATAACATAGACCAATCTCTTAAACAAAGTATCAGTCTATACACAATTTTTAAAAAGCTAAAATTTAACTTTTAAACACATACATGAATCTCGGTTTGTTTGACTCTCGACTCAATCCCGTCCTCCTTCTTTCTACTGATCTATCTCCTTTTTCTAGAGCTTTTGCAATCAATAATATCCTTTTTTTTGTATCTTTCTTTCTTTTTGCCTTCTACTATTTTCCTCCATTTGTTCATCTCTTTAATTTTTTCCGCCCAAAATCTATAATTTCTTAGCTACATATTTTTTTATTTATTGATTTTCTAAGCATAATTTGTTCATGTTATATTGTAAATCAGCATCTGAGGAACTAACACTTCAACAAGCTCTGCTTCTAGTTAGTTCCTCTTTTCTCGTGCTTTTTCTATTATATTTGTCGTTTCATTGCATATTTTTGTAATATAACTATTCATCGTATTATGTTTTGCATGAGAAATGAAATCATTATTTTTTTATTTATTGATTTTCTAAGCATACTTTGTTCATGTTATATTGTAAATCAGCATCTGAGGAACTAACACTTCAACAAGCTCTGCTTCTAGTTAGTTCCTCTTTCCTCGTGCTTTTTCTATTATATTTGTCGTTTCATTGCATATTTTTGTAATATAACTATTCATCGTATTATGTTTTGCATGAGAAATAAAATCATTATTTTTTTTATTTATTGATTTTCTAAGCATACTTTGTTCATTTTAAATTGTAAATCAGCATCTGAGGAACTAACACTTCAACAAGCTCTGCTTTTAGTTAGTTTCTCTTTCCTCGTGCTTTTTCTATTATATTTGTCGTTTCATTGCATATTTTTGTAATATAACTATTCATTGTATTATGTTTTGCATGAGAAGTGAAATCATTTGAATCATTGAATCAAGTAGTGTATAAACCCACACATCCTAATTATCTTAGATTCGATTTATTCAGGTCTTCTTGAAGCCCCCTTTTCGTTCGCAAGTACATACATGTATATCACAAATGAATGCAAAATATGAAATTATTAACTGATTAATAGATGCATTTACATATGTACATTATAGATATTAATACATTAATTATTGGCAATAGAAACACACACCAGCATATTTTGTTCAGTCAATGTATGCCTATTTTGCAAACGATTAATTTGACAGAACTTTGGATTAAATATTATATACCAATCTATACAACAATTGGGGTAGGATCTCACAGGTCTGTGACAGCTTGCGACTCGATGGAAACACAAATTTGCGAGAAAATACGCCAATTAGCGACAAATTTCACTTGGAATCACACTGAATTGGTATCAACGATACACTTGCGTATGTCGCATGAAATCCCTGCGGAATTCGGGCCAAAATATTCGGGTGGATTTCGCATACATGTTGTGCTGGCCCACTGTGCGGCGGCTTTAAAGTAAATATTCATTGATTTTAAAACTAACTTGATTTTCATTATTGCAAAGTTGAAACTTTGATGCGACAAGGTTATCAAAATTCAATGCTTGGAAACATTCGAAGTAATGATAATTATAAATTCCAAAACGCTTAAATACAGCCCCGGCATAGCACCTGAAGAGCTCTCCGAACGCTGCTGTGTGAGATCACAGTATGGACACGATTTGCACAAGCAGACGATGTCCCATGACATCTCATACATTTTCAGTGCCTGTTTTTTCTCTTCTTTTGAGTTCTTTCTCCAATACTTCACTACTGTCAGGCCAAATGTATAATCTATTGCCTCACTCTAAATCCCGCGCATGGTTTTATTTTGATGACAAATGCAGCGATACAAAAATAAAGGAATCTGTCGCTTGTAAACAGAATAAGACGCCATTGTATTTTCAGTTGCACACACCGCGGTATGTTCGGCGTTTCAAGAGGGAACAAATGCCGTCCTAAATATCATTCCGAGTTTTTTTCAATTTTAAAGTCTGGTTTTTTTTATTGTTAATTAATCCCTATCCTGTGTATTTACAAGCAAAATATTTCAGTTATCAGAATCGGGTCATATCCCCCTTTGAATGGTTTGAAATGCCATTACATTTATAGACACTCAACTCATTATAATTTGACAAATAATAGCTTTTTCAATTCAATTCAATAAGTGTTTTTATTCACATGACTTTCTGGCAGCCGAAGCTGAATTACAGGTCATTTATACGATTTGATGGTTAAAATACAGCATTGTACATGTAAACATAAAATAAAATTAATGACATATAAAATGATAAATATACTAGATACATTCATACGCATAATAGACAGCATCATTAAACATAAAAATATACAGAATGCATGAAGTTTACTTTAATTTTTAAATAATAATCATATAAGATGCGAACAAAATATGGAATAGAGCTATTATTAAAGCGATTGGGAATATTTCTGTACATTTCGTAAATTAAAATTAACAATTCTTTGACTTGGTAGCCATAAAGAACAAAATTCATGCTTCTCTAATTTAATGGCGAAATCGAAACAAAGTTTATCCCTACGTTCTTCCAACGATGAAAAATTGCACAATTCTAGAGCATGATTATATGTTTCATAATAAAGTCCCAATATAATTCTACATAAATTGTCCGTTTTTGTATTCGTTCAATATTATCTGTTTGTTTACGCGTTAGGTTGGAATGAAAAAGTGGTGCACAACACTCTAAAATTGGTCTGTATCCAGTATAAACAATAACGAGATCACTTATAGGTAAATTAAAACGTTTCAAGGTACGTAACATATATAACTTTCTATTGCACTTCTTTAACATTTCCTTTACTTGAGTGTTCCATTTTAAATCACATTGAATATAATCTCCAAGAACTTTGATCACATTTTCTTCATTTAAAAGTGTCTCATCAATATACAACAGTTGGTGAGTTTGATTTTTCATTAAAAAAGACCGTCATAGTAATGCATTTAGTTGGGTTTAGTTTCGTATTATTACGTAAAGACCAATTTTCTAATAACAATAATTCCGATTGCAATTTTGATATTTGTGTACAAGTCAAAGTTAAATCATATATAGTTAAATCATCTACATACTTATAAAAATGGAGTAAACAATCATGACATGCATCGTTAACCATAGTTAAAACATAATATAGTCCCCAATTTTGTGCATTGAGGGACTCCTACATTGTCAATTTTTACATTTAAAATGCGAACTTTATACCTTACTACTTGTTGGCGGCATTCTAAAAAATCTACTATTAACGAAATGACACATGGTCTTACATCCAATTTAACAAGTTTACAAATTAAAATATTATGATCAATCCTGTCAAGCGCTTCAGAAAAATCGGTTAAAACTATGGCTGATTTTTTTTTAAATCTGCATTTTTGTATAAATTATGAAACATTCCAATTACTTGTTGGCGGCATTCTAAAAAATCTACTATTAACGAAATGACACATGGTCTTACATCCAATTTAACAAGTTTACAAATTAAAATATTATGATCAATCCTGTCAAGCGCTTTAGAAAAATCGGTTAAAACTATGGCTGATTTTTTTTTAAATCTGCATTTTTGTATAAATTATGAAACATTCCAATTAAATAATGGCATGTAGAAAGGCCACGATGATTTCCAAACTGGTTTTTATCAAACATATCACCAATATCCTCCCAAAACCACTTAGTAATGAAAGCTTCAGCGATTTTAGCAAAGTAAAAAGTTAGGGCTATGGGCCGTAATTCAAGAAGAGTTGGTGGATATGATTTGGGTACTGGTATTATCTCAGCATACTTCCATACTCGTGGAATAAAAACCTTGTTTAAATGCAAAATTAAGAATATAACATAATGGAAAAGATAACTCATAAGCAAATTCACGTAATATTCGGACAGGTAAGTCGCCTAAAATAGTTGATTTTTGTAAATTAAGTTTACTTAACAAATCATACACGTCTTTCGGTTCTATTACTTGGCAATCCACATCCACAGGTGAAGGTAAATATGCTGGTAACTTTGTTCTTTCAAGTTTTGCAATTATCAAGTTTTGCCATTATTAAGCTGTGCAATTATGTTCATTCTTTATGGGATGTCGTCTGCTCGGGCAGTATTGGTCCATATTGTGACGTCATTAAAACATCGTTATTTTTATGGCGAATCTCTCGTATATACCAGCTGCTATGGAGGTGGTTGTATTTGTATTTTTATAAATCACCCGATATGTAGTTGACCTAAAACTTGTACGATGGCCATCTGTTAGCTTACCGGTTTCTAGTGATACATTAGTTGACATATTTGTGATTTTCTTTGAATTTCCACTTTAAGTACTCTTCGAGGGACGTGGTGATGAGGATCAATGCCTAACCAAAGTGTTCTAGCGAATCGAATTGGTTTCGAACCCGGAACCTCCCGGTAAAGAGACCCATGCTCTACCTGTGAGCCATCGGGCCTCCTCTAACATTTTAATAGAAATATTTGCAACGATGATATTGTGATGTCTATTATTAATATTGTAATACAAATTTATAACACATTTTGCTAATATATTTCTTATTTTTCAAAATACATATCAATATGCATATGGACAGTTTCAGGGTGTCTAAAGAGTTGGGAGGGGAACACACTAGAAAAATATCTGATATTAAGCTAAAAGGAAAAATAAAAATTATTTGAACAAAAATGAAAAGCATATTTAATTGCATTTGTGGCCAAAAGATAACGGGCAACTACACAAAGGCTAGGTATCACATTATCACTTTGGGAAGGGGGGCTCTAAAACGATGGTAAAAGGCAGGGGTGGTTTTCTGGTTTAGCAGTAACGGCGAGGGCGGCACAACATGTTGACGATCGTCTTTCGAAAGAGCGGCTGCGACACCAAGTAACAGATAGGATTAAAAAAGCTGTTGGCGAACCGAACCCAGACGAAGAACTGCTTCACATCCCGTGGCAGGTTCTCGTAAGCAATGAGCTGTGGATCGACGGCGTACAGGAAATAGATGATGGAATTCGGTATCCAAGCGATCGCGAAGGAAAACACGATGTAGGATAGGGTTCGGGTGGCCTTCTGCATTTCATTGGCGGTTTCGCGGTTGGCAGTAGCAGGACGGTTACTATTGGCCTCACCCTGTATAGATCAAGGAGTCAAGAAAAACGGTTTTAGGTTAAAATCGCTTTAAAAAAAAAAGCCAAAAAAGCGAGGAATCATGAAGACAATGTCACTTATTAATTTCGCAATCTGCAGAAATATATCAACTTCAACTTTTGAGAAAAAAATGTTTATTTAGAGGTCTATAAGCAATTATCAATAGAATTAGCTTATACAAACCCAACAGGTCAAGGATTCGAATTTGAGGAGTTGAATTTATATCAAAATTATGTTCAAATTGAATTCACGAAAATATTATCCTCAAACCTACTAATTCAATGTATGATGTTGAAAGATATAACATGAAAGGTAAATTAAACTATCTCTAACGTTCAAGGCAAAAAGCTAAGACTATTCATGAGTGTGTTCAAATTTTAAAAATCTCTGTTTTTATGGGCTTACTTCGAATCATCCAATCCAAACCAGGAACTTATAAAGCGCCATTATCTAGTTGCCTAATCAATGGCTTTTACGAAATGCACTCAGAAAAATACAGAAAAGCGGTTTAATTATCGGGTCATCGGTTTATCGGTTTCGTGAAACGAAAGCGGAAGGTCATGTGAAGATGAGCGTTTAGCTACGACACGACCTTCCCTAATGTGTCGTAAGTGCCGAGTAAATTGGACCAGACTATTTATAGATGTTTATTTTACCAACATTACCCCCCGAAATTTGTATAAAAAAGGGGCATGTTTTCACAACAGGTCGGGTAACGCGACCACCCGACCCGACGCGATGACCCGATAATTCGAAGTAAGCCGATTTTATGTATTTTTCTGAGTGAATTTTGTAAAAGCCATTAAAAAAGAGACCTCGAATTATTTCGAGTTCACTAATGGGACACTATGGTTATTTTGCCCAGGTGATATTATCTGTTTGTTTATTTTCGTCATTGGCTATCTTGATGTTCGAAAAAGCATCATCTTCTGAAACCTTACCTTTCCGCCTTTGCCGGAGGTGTCGCCGTTGGTTTTCACTTGAGCGTTTGATTCCTTCATCTCCATCGTTCCACTGGATGACAAATCGCTGCAGACAGTCGTCAGGCTGGTCGACTTCGACAACTCACCTCCACCATGTTCCCAGAACTGCTTGTTGATAATCTTGCCCCCGACCGTTTCCTTGATCTTGATGTAGATTCGGAGATAGAGAACGGAGATGACTGCGAGCGGAAGAAGGATGGTCAAGACAGTCTGGAACATGTTGGCGGCGGGGATTCTCGAGAACGAGGCGAGGCAGCTCCTCCCTGGGTTGGAATCAACGATGAAGTCCCAGACGGTGGCGTAGGACATCCAGAAGCTGAAGGCGATGACCCAGGTAAGGATGTTGAGGATGACGGCCTTGCGCTTGCTTTTTGTCATATAGTGGTTGATGGGGTCGTAGGTCGCACGATGTCGATCGATGCAGATGAAGACTACACCGACCACGGAGACGGAGAACATTGCATTGCGCAGACCTAGGTAAACCTTGCAGAATTCTGGACCGCCTGGAAAGTAACCGTTGAAAGTGTGGATGACACCGATGATTTGGAGGATCCCAACGGCGAGGTCAGAGAGGGCGAGGTTGATGATGAAGTAGTTGTTATAGGTGCGAAGACGCTTCTCGACCGCGAAGGCACCGAGGCTGAGCAAGTTGGTGATGATGATAAGGATAACGAGGCTCGTGCCCAGGATCAGGCCCTGGAGGTTTTTGATCGACTTGTAACCCGTCGACCCGCCGCCGACGACCATCTCGACCGTGGTCGCGACGGCATCGTCGCTGACATCGTCGAAGAAAGATGTATACGGCTCCACGCTAACAGACAGGTTGGTCATCCTACTTTTAGTATCGTTTGGTTTCAAATTGAAAACTTTGACAAAATAGTCAAAAAGTGATCTGTAAAAGCTGATAGCTTTCTCACTACAAACTGGTCTGTTTGAAACTAAGATATTGCAGTCTTTCAATATTGGGTAATCGTATACGGAATGAAAATATATTCCAGTGACACCATTTTTATAAGTTTAAAATGTATAAGAAAACACATAAGACACCCGTGCGCATTTAGACCGGCGTAAGTTTGCAGAATGCCACAAGGGCGTTAACTCATATCATTGTGCATAATTATAGAGTTATAAAGCCCTTCTAGCTTTCGGCAGACTTTGGCATCAGATAATTACTAGAACAGCGAAATCTTGACCTCGGGTATCTTATGATAATTCTCCACTGTTCTACATTATACATGTAATATTTGTGAATTCATTTTAGAGAAGTGAGTTAGAGAGCTAGAGCGAGAAATAAGAGAGTTAATTATCTATCCCTTTTTTCTTAAATGTTTTTGCTTGTTAATTCAATTTGAGGAGAGAGGGAGAAAGTTCTGTTTATTTTGAAGTGTGAAAGACCAGTGAGTATTTTGCCTAGAATTGTATTTGTTACCAATTACATGTATAGTCACTTTCTACCTTTATGAATAACCTATATTGTTTACAATTTTTTTCTAACGGAATATACAAATATATTTGAATATAAAAAAAAGTTTTTAATGTGAAATAACTTTGAGGAAGAGACCTTGGGGGAAAAAAAAATCACATCAAAATGACCTGCGTCCAGAAGAAAATTGTATCAATTGTAATTATTTGTTTGTATATTATTTATTTATAAATAGTTTATATTGATAACGAATTCTTTACTTATTGTATGTACAATAATTATCCACCTTTTTCTTAGATAGTATTCATTTTTTATTCATTTTTTTAAGAATACAGAGCAAAAGAGGGGAAGATAGAAAAGATGGAAGGAGAAAGAATGACAAAGAGAGAGAGAGAAAGAGAGATATATAACAATACCGTTCATATACAGTAGGCTTGCGGGTGCACCATGTGAGAGAGAGGGAGGATTGAGGAGTCCTGAAAAGGACTCTCGGTAATCTTTCATGAGGGTTTGTAGTCCTGAAAAGGACTGTTGGTTATCTTTCTTAGCTTATAGTTCTAAGGAGAACTATAGCGCTTGGAGAGGATGAGTGATGGGAGTGGCTTGACGTTTCGAACAGGTTGACTATCCGCCGTTAGTCCTTTTCAGGACTACAAACCCTCAAGAGAGATTACCGAGAGTCCTTTTTCAGGACTCCTCAATCCTCCCCCTCTCTCACATGGTGCACCCACAAGCCTACTGTATATCTACATCACCATACAAGCCGACACTAAACAAGCAGCATTTAATACCGTTCATTTTGAGGAGTGTGCAACCATAATGGCATCGCGCCCAGTGAATTCTTATCATTTACACTAACTTTTTATTCCTTTATTCTTAAATTCTTTTCCGTGAAAATGCGTTTAAAAAGCAAAATACAGTGCGTCCCAGAAAAAAACGAAACCGATAATTATCGATGTTTTATCATAACTTAATCACAATTATAATTAATAAATTTGTTAAGTTTAGATCGTCTTCTTTCATTATTTTGATCAGTGCAACTCATATGATGCATATTTCACGCATGAGTGATTAAAAACAATTTGAAGAGAGGAAACCAAAAAGTCATTTGGCGGGCGGTATCTGAATTTCAAGGAGAAAATTCTTTTTCCAGAAAGGTCAATTTCTGCCCTTTCATATGACACCTCAATCAGGAAAAATGAGCCAGGAATAACAAAGTTCTGTTTGTTTAAAGTATTGCTTGCATTTCCATAATTTGATTTTAACGAGTTCGTTTTCACTAGCTGCCTGCCGTAGCAACAAATGGAATTGACAACAGACTTAACTCCGTTTCGTTGAGGATCAGACATATACGAAAGACGAAAGACTTCATGCATGGCTGATTGTCTACGAAACCCTGTTTCAAATATTAAAAAAAAGGTTTTTTATGTGAAATAACTTTGAGGAAGAGACCTTGGGGAGATATTTTTTTCACATCATAATTACCTGTGTCCAGAAGAAAATTGTATCAATTGTAATTATTTTCTATATAATATATATTCATTTATGTATAGCTTATATTTGATAACGAATTCTTTACTTATTGTATGTACAATAAAAGTCCACCCTTCTCTTAGATAGTATTGATTTTTAATTCAATTTTTAAAAGAATAAAGATCAATAGAGGGGAAGATAGAAAAGATGGAGGGAGAAAGAAATGACGGAGAGAGAGAGACAGAAAGATAACAATACCGTGTATTTTGAGGAGTACGCAACCTTTTGGCGCCGCGCCCAGTGAATTCTTATCATTTACACTAACTCTCCATACCGTATATTGATAGATAATTTTCATTCATAATGAATCTCATCGCCCCAGTGCTTATTTATAATTTACACTGACTTTTTATTCCTTTATTCATAAATTATTTTTCCTTGACAATACGTTGAAAAAGCAAAATATAGGAGTCTATCGAGCACCGAGGCAACTGTGTCTCATGTAGCCCGCACATTGAATGCAATTTATCAATACTAATAAACGTTCTTATGCATATTTTATCAATCATAATTATTTTCTACCTCTGTGACTCTGTATGACTAAACAACTCGGACCAATAATGAAGTTATGAAGGCTTGAATATGAAATCCCTACATCTGGTCGAAAGATATGTACGGGAGTGGGGGTAACGTCTTTGCCTGTGTAGTTTTTTTTTTATTCCAAAAAATACAAATCAATCTTAGAAATAAAATACAGTTGTTTTTCCTTGACATGAATTCAAAACATTTTCATTACATAGATTGTACGATTGATGAAAACAAAAATGAAATCAGTTGTAACATAAAACAAATAACCCCAACCAAACACACTACTACCCCCCCCCCCTCCCCACCATGCGACACACACACCACCCGACCACACTTCCACCACACACTGTTCCTAGCCTCCTCAACATACCCCCAAATTAGAGCGACAGACAAACAGAAACAATCTATTTAAACATTTTTTTAAAAAATCATTTAAACGAGGCTACAATAACCCAGTGTTTTTTCTCCTTTTTTCTGCTTCCATTTAAAATTATTAATAAAACTTGAACTCGACGTAAATATTCATAATTGAATGACCCACGCCCTTAAAGGTACTATGTCCCTTTTGCAGCCAACCTCAAATTCTGTAGAACTTTGCAGGAATTATGAATATGTCATGTATGTCCTATCTGTGAAATGTAAACGTTAGCAGTGTCCTCATATTCAAATTATGCAAGGAAACCCGTTTACTTGCTAGACTTCACTGTCAGACACTATTGCGTGACTGACTGGCTTTTTTTCTTTTTTGGTAATAACATACATGAAAAGAGTTGTAAAGGGTACATGATCATTTGTCTACATCAATAACCCACTTCTTGTGATGGCCAAGATTAAACTGATTGAATCTTTGCGCAGCATAAAACGTATGACCATTCGGTACAATTGTCTGAAAATCAAGACTATTACTTTTGGGCTCTATAGCCCTAAAGTCGATTTGACAACTAATAGTCATTATTTTCCCACTTGAAGACATTTTCAAGCCCCACCTTTTTTAGGGAAGTTCTAAATAAGTATTATCTTTCAAATGCAGTTGGAATTTAACTTTTTCATTTTTTTGGCCTGCAAATGGGACATAGTCCTAAAGACTAAAACAACAACAACAACAACGACATAAAAGTTCATGAAAACTTCATTTGTTCCCACTTCTGTAAATGTAAGGCTAATTTACCTAATTTACCTGCCTTCTCTGCAATATTCTTTTCTTCTTCCCTAAATTCCAACAGTTCTTTTTTAAACTCCCCCAAAGACAATATTACGGACTTTCCCCTGAATCTGGTAGATACAACTTGTATTTTGAAGTACCCCCCTCCCCCCCACACACACACACACCCCTCTCTCTCTCTCTCTCTCTCTCTATTTCTCTGTCTGTCTGTCTCTGTCTGACTCTGTCTAACTTTCTCTCTCTCTGTCTCTCTATCTCTCTCTTTTATCTACCTTTGTTAAATATCGCTTCTTTTCCCTTTTGGGGCGTATTCGGAGATTTACTCCCGTCTCAACCTCTCCAACCCCCCCCCCCCCCTCTCTCTCTCTCTCTCTCTCTCTCCCTCCCTCTCCACTTCTCCGCATTTCAGACCCCCCCTCCTCTCTCTCTTTCTTTCTCTCCCTCCCCATCTCTCCGCATTTCAGACCAACCTCTCTTTTCTCTCTCTTTCTCTCTCTCTCTCCCTCTCTCTCTCTCATAATCATCACACCTTTCTCCTTTCTTTTCTTGCGTTGGTTGCTTTTTTAACCATTTTATTAAAATTGGAAATGATTATAATTTCTTGGACGATCGGAATTAATTATCACAAAATGAAACATGTCTTTCGTATCGTACTTTGGCCGACCTCCTTCTGAAGTTAGATCCACGCAAACTGATGTTTTGATTAAATAGTAGTTATCAAATTACATAATATCCATCGTCGTACTCTTCTGCTACGTTCTTCTAAATAAAATTACGTTCCTTCAAAAACGATGCACGCATCATCAATACGAGCGAAATTTGCACTTTTATTTGTATTACTATTCAAACGTGTATTTCCCATTTTTTGTTATTACTCACTTTCACTTCATACATACTTTTTATATTGATAATGGCATAACCGACAAGCAAGAATGACACAATCTGCAACAATTATAATCATTATTATTAATTTTTTTTTTCTTTTTCATAAAACAAGATACAACAAAGAGAAACAGAAATATAGTACAACATCAAGTGTATTCCCATCAGGGCCTGCTCAAATGTTAAGTTCAAATAATCTTTGTGCATGAGCCTCTCAATTGGTACTAGGTACAATATTTTTTAGTCATAAATTAAATAACTATACATTTAAAAAGAACATTAAAAATATAATAATAATAATAATAATAATATTTAATTTGTATATAGCGCTAAACACAAATGTCTCTAAGCGCTTTACAAATATACTATTACCCCGGTCATTGGATTCAGTGCTTGCCCGCACACACTGTGTGCACAATCTCCACTCCCTGGGGAGCATTCCAGCCGGGCGTTACTTGACGCTCACAAGCTGTTTGACCAACAATGACGGCCGCATCCTACCGGGTACCCATTTGACACCTGGGTGGAGAGTAGCAAGTGCAGGTTAATACCTTGCCAAAGGATATTAGTGCCGTGTCGGCATTCGAACCCTCGACCTTCACAACCCAAGTCAAGCGCATTAAACCACTCGACCACGACCGTGATGGGAAAGACTTTTGAAAAATAAAGCCAAGTCAGTCTCAAAAGGTTTTTCAATCACCTATATAGACACGTGGGAACATTACAATGAGGTATAATGTAATCCTACTATGATTTATATATGGGATATACCAGAGGGGATTAAAATCGCACTTGAGGTGATTTCTCGACAGCCTTTGCGATCGTGATTAATTGATTTTAGCTCTAAAACTTTGAAATTCATCTGTGATGAAAAAGATAAGGACTGTTCCAGTATAAATGGGGGTATGCCATATATTGCATTCCTACGGCAGCCTCGTACTCTTTCGCTTTCATTCGGAGATCCGAAACACTAGAGTCTGATCTTCGGCAATCATCGGAAGCAATCGTTTCACTTTTTCGCTCAGGTCGAGCTATCGCGATATCGTTCTGGTAGAGTTTGGATACAGACGGTTGAACATATTCTGGGTTAGCTAGGTGTGCTTGACGGAAAGCCAGGATGTTTGGATCCGGATGAAACGCGTGTGGAGGAGGCATCATCGGATAGTACCGTGCAGGAGGTTGAAAACATGTCTGCGATGCCACATTGAGAGGCGAAGGGAATGATGGAACATTGTAAGGGTGAATCAGTGATGACGTCACTGGGGGACGGTCAGGTGACGAAAGTGGGGCAGTTGACCCAATACTCGGATCCCGTTTCTGTAGGCAAACAAATAAAAGCAACCAATATCATTAAAGTAAATTCAGGCGATATTTCAACTTTCTACATATTTCTACGTTAGTCACACCATCAACCAGTCTCTAAACCGACTCCAAATCGAACGATCTTTGACCCCCGCCCCCCCCCCCCCCACTCAGTGTTATTTAGGGTACGCATATGCGTGTTCCCTCCTTTTGAAAACACCCCCTAAGTCCGGTGTGTGTAAAGTCAATTTTGTGTATGTACGAGCCGGACTTTGGTGCGTGAAAAGTATCCCTTTACCGGAAATTTTGGTAACACGCATGCGATCATTCCCACCCCGGAGTGGGGGGGGGGGGGGTCTATTTTAATGGTGTGGCTGGGGTGTGGCTGGGGTGTCATGGACAAAATCGATCAAAGCGAATACATATGATATTTATAGCCTTACAAATCAACAATGGGGAAAAAAAGGGGGGGAACGCTTTGGCCCTAATTTACAAAGGAGGTTTGTGAATTCGGGCCAATGAGTCTGGATTTAAATTTGATTTGTTTTCGCTTAACAATTTACACCTACAATGTTATGAGAGCTAAAAGGGCCTTATATGAAAGGAGTCAACCCCCTCCCCTCTCTCTCTCTCACTCTCTCTGTGTCAATATCAGAAGATGAGATCCTATGTAGGTGGGGGGGGGGGGGGCGAAAGAGTTATGACATTTTAACCATATACAGAGGAACTTACCGCAAGATCTAACCTCGGGACGGACCGCGGGGCAGGAACGATCTCCGTGTTCTTCAGTTCTTCCAATCCGCCGAAGTTACCCAGCCGCTCAAACTTACGCCATTTGGCCCTCCGATTCTGAAACCAAATCTGATGTAGTTAGGAGAGAGAGAGATGAGAGAGAGATAGCAGAGAGAGAAAGAGATAATATAGATGTGTTAACGTTGGGAGTATAAGGGAGTTGTATAGCCTAATTGTTTTTTTTTATGTTATTATTATTTTATCTGTTTTGTGTGTTTTCCCTTGTCTTCTTAGAATCTTTCGTTGGGCATTTATCAAGATTTTTCTTAGACAAAATGCCTCCCAATCAAAATTAACACCAGTTGTCTTCCCAATGATTCGGTATGTTAAATAAATACTGGATGATTACACCTGTACGAGCCATTTTGCAACAGCCAATCGCGGTCCATGTTCTAACAAGCTAGGTTCTATATGACAGAAACGACGACCCTGATTGGTCAATAGTTACGTTCATTGTCACTTCACAAGCATAAACCAATCAGAGTTAAGCTTTTAATAGTGTCTATTTTAGTGCACCCAATCTTGATTCAGCCATTAATATCATGAACATTTTAAAACTCCGATGCTAATTGGCCAATGATATTATTTCATTATTCTATTTTTCGATCGATATTTTGCAGGAAATCAGGATTCAGTGTTTAACAGTCGTCTGTAGAAAACGGTGATCGTGATTTGCAAATGACTGCAAGTGGGTCCTATTGACATAATTTTGTCGAATATTTCAAAATAATTAGTCATTGCCAAACTTTCAGCAAATAATCTTTATCCTAGTCAGCTATTAATACCATCAATTTTGTTCGATTGTAAGTTTTCTTTGATCAACTCCTTCCTCATTGAATTTATAATTTTACCTGGATACGTTGCTCCGGAAGTGATGTCTTGCTGGATAACTCGTCCCGGGTTTTCACATCCGGGTAGTGGGTCACTTGGAAGACATTTTCCAACTCTCGAAGTTGTTCCGGGTTAAAGGTCGTGCGAATTCGCCGGTTTCTTTTCGAATCAGACCAGGTATTTTCTTCACGTGGTTCTATTGTTTAAAATAAAATTGTACAGCAAAAGATATTAAAGATGATCATATTCTATCAATCTAGTTGGCATGTCTGCACTAGGAAGACAATTCAATACAAGAAATTCTGATGAAAAGAAGTTGAGAAGACATAGGACAGGCAAAAAAGAAGAAGATTGAAGGTGGTTAGGGTGGGTGGTAATCATTGTCACCGAGAGGGCCAAGAGATAAATACGTTAATAATTATTGAGGTTGCTGTTATGAGAGAATATCCCCGAAAATGATTATCATTAAAGAAGCAAGAAAAGAAAAATGAGATGGAGAGAAAGGGAAAGAGACATATTGAAAGAAAGATAACAAGACAGTGGAGAGAGAGAGAGAGAGAGAGAGAAATTACAAAGAAAAACTTTTTTTTTTCCTTGAATTTTCCTTAATATGCTAAAGATCTCAGAAAAATATGATGAAAATGCTTACCTAAATCATCAGCCCCGACACTGTCGCCTTTCCC
>JAVYIG010005303.1:0-92500 GCA_035222895.1 Strongylocentrotus droebachiensis | reverse complement strand
TCGATTTCACAATAGGCTATTTGATCACGTAAATATGTAACAATGTGCCTTGGGATAGGAAATACGCAGAACTACCTGATATTGGCAAAGATTGGATCCAGCCAACTCAAGTCTCACAAAATAAGATATAACCAAGAAACTTCTTGATATAACAAGGCTTCTTTAAAAAATAAATGTCTTACCTGTTTCTTGCCTGTTGTTAAAGCCCAATCGAAGAAGAAATATCCAAGATTGCTTTCTGAACTCCTTACAAGTCAGCTTACTAATGAGTGATGCAGAGACCATGTTCCCATTTTATATCACTCTACCACGACTTCCAGCCCGACCTAATGTATTTATTACCCCATCGCATTGCGCTAATTATACCTATAAACTTTAACGTTGCAACTCCACGCGATTTAGGCAAAGCGGTAATTGGTGATTTTATGGCAATGTCGTAAAATGATTAGAAGGGGCAAAAGACAACGTGAGTGTGATTGTGAATGATTATCAGAATAATCGCAATTTTATTTTACAATGCTTGATTCAATTTGTATAAATGTAAACTGTGTAACTAATGTGGCAACGCAATGTAAAGTATATAATCAAAATATTTATCACGTATCATTTTATTTGTTGCAGCAATTATTTGGATTGTAATGTACGAAATAATTGTTATTGCTGAAAATAAATCAATCACACTTATTCGTCCTATTTGAAAATGATCAACACCGTTAGCACTATCATCATAAATTATTGTCATAAATAGGCCTATCATCATGACCCATGTTTCGTTTTTTATTTGATTCTATAAAGCTCGAAATCTTACTCTATATACAGTCACAATCATACAGGTTTTTTGAGGACACATGGTACTAGAACTTTGTTACTCTGCTCTTCGTCTCTTTATGTCTTCTTCTTTTCATCGTCCTCCTTCTTCTTTCTCCTCCTCCACCCGTTTCTTCTTCTTCACCTCACCTCCTTTTTCTCCTCCCCCTCCTTCTTCTCTTCCTTCTCCTTTCTTTTTTTCTTCTTCTCCTCCTCCTTTCCTTTTTATTTTATACTCTTCTTCCTACGTCCTTATCTTTTTCTTCTTCTCAGTCTTCTAAGTATTTGTCTTTTCCCTTTCTCCCATCTTTGCTCTTTTTCTGTTTATCGCCCTCTCCCAGTCTCCCCGGCCTCTTCCTCACTTTCACTAATTATGTCTATCTTTCTGTAATCTACTTTTTATTTCTTTTATTTTCTTCATACAATGTTGTCAAATCTCGAAATGTTGCTGCCCTTATCGAATTTGAAAAAAAAAAGGTTTATTATTAGATTAAGATTATGAGAGTAGTAGGCAGACAGTTTAGTAACTATAACACTCTCAGATTCATGTTCAAAATTGATTATTTCCTCTTTGTTTTAACCCCTTTACTCGTAAGCTTAACATAATACCATTGCAAGTTTTAACTATGTCGATCATAGGAAAAAATTACCTTTCCTGCAGTCTTGCATCATGGCACTACATATTGAATACAATTACCCTTCATTTATGATGTTTGTATCATTGGAGGTACTCGAGATGCTCAAATAGCTGCCATAAATCCCTGATTTTGTTCATTAATTTAGATCCTAATCGTTCGGAAGATACAAATAGGTCATAAAGTTTCCCAGTTTGCCTCGAATGTAATGGCAGCAACGCACACAGTATCTCTGGGGAACATTACAGTTTTAATTAGGACGAAATTGAGATAATTAAACGAATCCCGATTTTATGACTCTTATTCTCCCATTTGTAATTAGCAATTAAACACAAACCATGCAGTATGATGTGGTGTCGGGATTTGCTCCCAGCCCCCCCCCCCCCCCCCCCCTCCCAAGAAAGGAAGAAACTTTGCATAATACACCCAGATTAGATTTTCCTCCAATAAAGCAATTGAATTTTAAAATAAACCATAGATTGTTAATGTATTTCCATTGAAAATGCCAACTAGTTTAAATAATATGGTTAACTCTTTGTCGGTTAAGTTTTCCTCCAATAATGCCTTAAATAATTTTTTCTATTTCTCTCTGTCTCTAGTTTCTGTGCTATCTCGATTTGTCTCTCTGTTTCTCTCTCTGTTTCTTCCTCTATCTTTCTCATGCCCCCTCTCTTACTCACTCTGTCTCCCCTCTCTCTCTGTCATTTTGTCTGCCTCTGTATAATGTTGCTATGTAACTTGACATTATGTTAATAAGTCCATGCATCCGTTTTCAAAATACCCTGTCTTTAGATGAGCGCATCTACCGCACTTCAAAAAGGAACTCGGGACACATCTTTTGTCTTGACAAAATAAGCCACCCTCATTATTTTCTTTCTTTTTCGGTTAGGATCAAAGTCATGTCTATATAGTGTTGGATTTATGGCGGGTTAACAAACAATCTTGGCTGAATCCAGTATACGCGGTGCCCTTTTATGACGGCCCGCTAATTAGTATTTCATCCTCAATCTAATTATCATTAACCGTTGTTGTGTAATTACCCCTTATTGCCGCTTAGTAAATACGGAGATTGGCGGTTGTCAGCGGTTGAGTTTTATGACACGAGTTATAGGACCAGACCAGAGGATGAAAAACAAGAGAGGGGGGATGGATAGGGGGAGAGGAAAGAGAGGAGGTAGAATGGGTGACAGAGGGGCATAGGGACAGAGGGGAAGGAGAGAGAGAGAGAGAGAGAGAAGAGGGGAGGGGGTGATCCATCAATTGAATAAGAAAAGAGAGAGGAATTCATTGTAAGTTCTACCAAACCCTTACATTAATTTCAGATGTCTTGTTTTTTGTATCCCGTAATATCTGATAATACTATTAGTTAAAGGCCAGACTCTCTAGCAACTGATTTTGTATCATAAACATGAGATTAACCTGCTCTCTATCTCTCTCTCTATTGCTGGATTATTCTCTCTCTCTCTACATATTCTTCTTCTTCAATTTCATTGCTATCCATGTCTGTCTGTCTGCTCCCCTCCCTCTCTCCATACAATTCTCTCTCAAATATGTGAATGAATTTTCTTTTCATACTTGTATCTTTATCCATTTCCAAATTGCTGGTTAGGCCATCTATCCTCTTTCTCTCACTCTGTCTGTCTGCCTCTTTATTACAAATTGCTTGTTTGGGGAATCCTGATACATAACCATGTCGTCGACATCCATACGCCACTGGTGTCAAATCTATCCGTTGTAAAGCATTTTGCACGAGAATTAAATTCTTTTTTTTTTTTTTTAGATAGAAGCCATTTATTTCAAAATATTCTTCCTATAGGTTCATTTTTGAGAACATATATTATATTCAAAAGATCAAAATTAAACAAAACAAAGATAAAAAAAGAAGTATACATGTGAAACGATTGCCACATCATTAATATTAGATAAAAAGAAAAGTTGATCATAAATGTTAATAGCTTGCAGGAAAATAAATCACTCATGGATGAAATTTCTTTCTAGCTGCAAAGATAAGGAACTAGCTGTCAAGGGTCTTCTTTTTTTTAAATAAAACAAATCTTATACATTTAATTAAAGAGGAAGTTTAATATTCCCCCAAGCACTGAATGAATGCATGAGTTGACAATAAATATGTTTCATTAAATATATGTACTTTTCTACTTTTACAAAAACATGTGCAATGCTGACAAAATATTAGTTTCCATCAGAAAGCTTGTCTACAAACTATACTTTTTTCAGTATCAAATGGTGAAAATATATGTTACATAACACGTATATATACATGTATATGTCACATTTCACTTGAACCCGAATGTGACAATTATCTTTTGTTTCATTATATTATTTGCCATTTGCCAGATACAAATAAGACAGGATCACTTTAGGCTAGTAATAGCACAGCTAATCAATTATTGCAATGTCCTGTATAATAGATTCACATCAATTGCAAATCAGAATTTTTACACAACTGATTTTCATACATCACTAATACATTTCATCTGAAAGGAGTTTAATGTTGAAAATAGTATTAGTATATAGACAAAAATACTGTATATACTGTACATGTAAATCAATATACATGTATATCTCTCTGATATACATGTACATATTATGTATCTTGACAATGGCTTTGCCATGAAAGATGCATATTCTGGTGAATAGTGTAGGAAAATACATACATGTAAATCTTTCATCAAATGCAATATATATATAATATACTTTGTTTAAAAATATACTTCACATAAAAATCAACTTTGTCATATATATTTTGCACATGAAGTTCTGTTTAACAGTCTTATTGTATAAAATAAGCGTAGTTATTCATAAAACTGGTAAAAATGAACCTGTGAAAATTGCAATATTATATTTTGTATTTTCAGGTGGTATACATGTATATACAATGTATAAATGCAAGCACTTGAAGATCTTTTGTTACCGGTACATCCTGCTCTGTCAACTGCACGTATATTGCACATGTACACTGTATACATAGATCATTATTTCAGTATATATGTATTTTAGGACACAGGAGACCATCATCCTTGGACAACAAACCCCTCGGGAAATTGTCCCTGTACATAGACATCTTACATTCTAATCTTATTGACCCCCCCCCCCCCCCCCCCGTCCCTGGAGGTAGTGGTCTGAGGGAAATTGGGGCACATTTGTAATGAAGGCAGTTGTCAGAGGTTACTTTTTCTAAGAGATAGTTGTTGGGGATTGGGGAGGAGGTAATACGTTTTCCTGATTTAAGTTTTTTCACCTCATCAAACAGAAGACTAGCTTGTTCTTAGTTCCCTTTCACTCCAACTTTTATTATCTAATCGATACTCACATGCAGACAGAATTGCCATCAGGTCCAGCGTAAATGGACAGGTAGTTTCTAGGACCATATTGATAAGGGTGGCGTTCAGGGAGGATCATGCAGGTGTTGAGGGTCTATTAATAGTCATCCTGATTAACTTGTTTTTATTTCAGTAAACGGAGGCTGTTCTTGACTCTGTTTCACTCCAGCTTCAACAAATGAATCAATACTCAAACACAGACCATCAGCTGCATACATGGGCCGGTAGTTTCTGGGACCATACTGATCAGGGAGGCCAACGGGAGGATCATGCACATGTTGAGGGTCTATTAATAGTCATCCAGATTAAAGTGTTTTTATTTCAGTAATTGGAGGCTGTTCTTGAATCTGTTTCACTCCAGCTTCAACAAATGAATCAATACTTACACACAGACCATCAGGTCCTGCATAGATGGGTCGGTAGTCTTTGGGACCATACTGATCAGGGTGGCCATCTGGAAGGATCATGCACATGTTGCCTTCTGCGTCTGGGTGGACCCTGGTAGGAATGTAGGACTCCCCGTCGTAGAAGTAGGCGACATCATTTGCGACATCATTGGGATAGCATCCAGGGGGGTAGTGGGCTGGAGGAGGCCACATGGCAGGGTTGTAAGGGGCGGGGTACGGGTAGGCAAAGTCTCCGCAGGCACCGGGAAAGTAGCCTCCAGACTGGCTCATCATCATCTCATAACTGTGAAGATACAAAAAAGACAATATGACATAGAATAGGGAAGAATTTAGTGCAAAAGGAGACAGAAATAGAAAGAGAGAGAGAGAGAGAGAAATAGTATGTGCGAAAGGGAGAGAGAAAGAGAGAGAGTGTGTGTGTGTGAGAGAGAGAGAGAGAAGGAGAGAGAAGGGTGGAGGGGGAGAGCAGAAATAAGAGAAGAACAGGAAAATAAAATAAAAGAGATGAAAGAAAGACAATTGGATTCTTGAATATAAATACTATTGAATAGAAAATACGACAGTTTTAGAAAATGAAAAACATGTATGATTTTACTCTCCCTGCACAGAAAAAAGTTTACTGAAATGACTCTGCCTACTAAGATATCATTTTGTCTTGTACTCACTTCAAAAGTTGCTCACAGAAGTAGATGAATTCTAGCCTCAATTCCCCATCCTTCAAAAGCTCTGCACCATACATTGCTAACAGCTCTCCAGGATCTGGGACAGACGGGTCAAAGGCATCCTGCAGAAGTATCTTCAAAGCATCCTGGATGTCCTGCGTCTCCTGGACGGTAGGTGGATTGGTTTTGTCAAAGGAACCTTCATCTCCACCTGCACTATCTTTCAAAACAGAGAGGGAGCTTTCCGACATGAATTGGTAGTCGTCATCCTTCTGTTTCTCATCAGACAAGGATGTTGCTTCTTCTTCCGTTCTGTGGTTTGTGAGGCTTCTGCTAATTTGGTTGGGGTTGGGGTAGGGGTAGTACTGACTGTTGAAGGGACCTGGATATCCATAAGTTCCATATGGACCTTCTTGGAACCCTTGGGGAGGGATCATGGTGCCATAGGGATTCACTGGAATGCAACAACCTCTGCTGTCAATCATGTAAAGTCCATCAAACTGGGGCTGGACGAATTGGTCATTGTACCTTGGGCCAACTTGCTCTTGATCTTTGTAACTTGCAGCATTGTTTTGATCTTCATCTCCTGTCTTGGTCTTACTCCCGGAAGTATCACTCTCCAACTCTCCACCAGCTCCTTGAGAATCAATCCCACTGTCAATTGATGCTGCTTTGGCTACACCAAGTTCATCTGAACTCCTGACAGACATTTGTTCCCTTGAAGACATCATACTACTATAGAAACCTCCTGTATCAGTATACTCTTGGGGCTGACCTTGAGGCACTGCACCTGTCATTACAAATACTCCATCTTCCTGGGAGTAATAAGAAACCTGTGCTGGCATCGTCCCACTCAAGTCCAACATGTTCCTTGGCATATTATAAGCATCAATGTTACCACTGTTGAAGGGCATCGTCTTTTGGCGCCGTTCTGTATTTTTCTTTCTGCCTCTTCTACCTGCTGTAGCCATATGGCTCATGGATCCTTCGGCCATGGGCCATCGACCGTTGAACTTTCCATGTGAGTTTGGGGCTGCAAACATCTCATACGTCTCTCTTGGGGTAATGGTTGGTGAGAGGTCACTACTGATTGGGGCACCCTGAGGACCAGTAAGTAGAGAGGCACTGTAATGATACGTAACCCCTCCGTTCAAATGATTCTCAAACATAGTAGATTTCAAGGGTTCTGTGACATTGTGGCTGCTTGGTTCTTTACCTTCGTTTCCTTCTTCACAACAAATTTCATCAGCACTTATTTCTTTAAATACATTTACACTGTTTTTTGGAGATTCTCTATCAACTCTTTCAGATCCTTTCTCAACATCAAATGTTTCAGTTGCCTTTGAGCTCTCTTGGACACTTGGATCTTTACTAACTTCTGCGTTACTTTCTTCATTGCACTGCATTTCAATAACATCTTCTGGTTGTTGCATCTCTACAGATTTCCTTCCTCCTTGAACTGATGAAGTCTTAACCTTGATTAGTACAGATGGTCCTGCACTCTCCTGGCTATTTGCTTCTTTGGTGTCCTCTCTATCATCACTTTCTTTCTTATACTGCTTTCCATCAACACTTCCTTTTTCCATTGCAGAAGTCTCTGCAGATTCCTTATCTACTTCTTCAGATACCTCATCAACCTTGGATGATTTAGTCGGTTCTGCAAATTCCTTGCTACTTGGCTCTACACTGCCTTCTATGCTGTAAAGTCCTTCCTTGTTTGTCAAGTCATTGAAATCTCCTCCTTGTGATTCATTCCTCCGTGGTTGAGATTCATCACCGCCTGCACCAGATCCATGCGCAACTTCTGTTGACTCAGAAGGATCTGTGCTTTCCAATTTCATCATCTCATCATCTTCTGCCGATTTAGGAGATTCCATGAATTTCTTGCAGTTCAGTTCTCTATCACCATTTTCTTTCTCTGATTGCATCTCCTTGACATCTACACCTTGTACTGCATCATCCTCTAAGCATATCACATCTCCGTCTTCAGATTTCGTTTCATTCTCAGCTGATGCAGCGTATTCTGAGATCTGGCAGTTTGGTTCTTTGACGTGTTCTTCACTTTTATCAACTTCCTTGCACCGCACGTCATCAGTGATTACTTCCTTTACTCCATCACTCCCTACAGGTTCATTGTTTTCTCTACCTGACTCTTTATCAGGCTCAGATCCTTGTTTCTCAATAGTGTTTCTGGCAGTGGTCTTGTTCAAGTCTTCATCTACTTGTTGTGACACTAGAACTGTATCACTTGCCTCATTGCGCTCATTGGTCTTGCCACACTCCTTTTGCTTTCTACTCCTCAAAGACCTGCTCAAAAGTAATGGAATGGTTGCATTCATTATGTTTGATTCCCTTAGAGGTATGTTCAAGTTATTCCTTTCAATCTGACCACCATTCTTGTATAAAGACTTTTCTCCCGACTCTTTCGTTTTCAATGGCGCAAGATCAAAATGCTGGCTGAAAGAATATGCTGGGCTTCTTTTAGCCTTAGACAGAGATAGTAGAGGCACTGGATCATTCTGGGTTGTATCATCATCAGAGCATAGCAGTTTTAGAAGCTGGAATTCCTCTTTCCTTGACTGAGACCGGGTGACAGGAGACTTCACTGGTAAGTTAACATCTTCTTTAGATAGCGAGCGTGGCCTAGGACCGGTATCCATACGATCAAGGACGGGCGGATCGGGTGTGGCTTCATTACAGGGCTTGGTGACCTTCTTGATTGATAGGTCATTCCCGTTACTGCACATCAGATCAGGCATCAGCGCTTCAAATGATTCATTCATATGATTGACCCCATCAGCATAAGATTTTGGTCCTACATCTTCGGCAGAGAGAACATTCGCCTCAGTCCCTCCAACTTCATTTTCTTTTATGTCATCTTTGAATAGAACTGCATCACAAGATTCAACATCATTCTCTCTAACATCTGTGCAACTTGTATGAGGTATCTCCTCTTGAGATGTCTTGCAACAGCTTACGGGTGGCTCATCGTCAAGTTTGGAAGGGAAGCAGAGTCGTTTTCTAGCACCTCTTCTGTATCTTGGACGCTGATGACGGAAACCTCCTCTGGAATTATCATGGTTCTCTTCAAGAGGATGTTCTGCAGAAGAAAACAATTGACGGGATTAGATTAACATGAATGTCTTTCAGTTAAATTTGTTTTCCATATGGCAAATTCAGATACATGTTGGAAAGTATATTACTATCATTTGCACATAAATGAACACAATTAATAAACGAGAAAAACCCGAAAACAATTCTGAAATAATTGAATTTTTTTTTTATAGTCTTTTATAGCAATGTTAATAGGTAAATTTAAACAGAACCAGGTCCTGTGGAGTGCCTATTATACAATTGTTCCAAACCAAAATTTATTCTGTTGAAGAAAGATATTGAAATGAAAAATCGTTTGTTATCATATCTTTCACAATTGTAAATTATTAAAAGTGAAACCAAAAAAGGGCAATGAAAGAAAGATAAAGGTACATGTAAAGGAAAGCAGAGAGACATACAGATGGGTATGTAGGGGGGAGTTTGAAGTTTAGGGAATATTATGCCTGACCAGCACAAAAATGCAGTAATCAAGTCACTTAGAAATACATCAAAGACAAATTTCCTATAAAGTGTCAAATATTGCCACAAATGGGTCATTCTGTGAGGTTAGGGCAAAAAATATGATGATGTCCATGTTTCATAGGTATGAGATCTACTACTACACATGGAAAATGAAATCTTCTGTAGAAATTTTAAAAAATGTAATTGATGCCCTGTGAGAAAAAGTCCTGTTTTAGTTGCTTCTCTTCAAAATCTTACATAGACTTGGTGTCCATAATATTGATTCACCAAGCAGCTAGAGTAGATCTAGAGTACTAAAAACTTGAGCACTTCTAAATAAAAATGTAGTTGGCTCTGCTTTTCATGCTTAGCTTTAAATTGAGCATACATTGTTAAGGAATAATAGGAGACATAGTTTCTCACTTTTGTTATAGCACAAAAATTGTCCCTACCCAACTGAATGGCCCACGTTAAAAAAAAAAACAGACAAAAAATGTATAGCTTATATTACAGCTATGCTAACCTTTTTCATTTGGCTGATGAATATTCTGCTGTGTCTCCGTACCATGATTAGGGTTTACGTTTTCTCTCTCCTCCCTTCTCCCAAACAGCAGCATCCTCTTGAAAATGTTACTCATCTTGAATCATTTGATATGCGTTAGAAGTGTAAAAAGCTACTTGTACGTGCACACACCCATCTGACCGTTCATTTAAAGTCTTAGATCTGGAGAAGATATAATAAAATTATCACATGGTTGTCTGTTTAATATTATGAGTATTTTAACTTGAAGAGACCAATAATATCAAGAACAGGTGAAATCTAGATCTAGGTCATCTAAGTAAACTGCAAAGAATGTCATCAACTATTTGCTAGAACAATAACAGCCCATTTTCTGGATAGCCATCTATCTTTAGGCTAGGCTCCTTACCTAAAGGTCGATCTACATATGCCATGGTGAACATCAGAGATGAAGTTTAGGAAAGGCTGTTGACTTTTATGTTAGTGGACTCTAAAATGAAGTTAATTCGTCCCTATTTTCACGAAGTGACGGTAGTGAGGAAAATCGCATACAATTTGTGTGACGATTTTCCTCACTCCCGTCACTTCGTGAAAATAGGAACGGATCGTCACAAAAAAAAAAAAAAATCTAAATTAGGACAATTCATTGGTTGATGTCTGAGCTGGCTGAGCTGAGGATACATATTTTTGTCTATCAAGGGTCTAGACTATCTAGCACTAACATTATATTATGTTTACCAGGATAAAGCTAGTGTCAGACATTTTGGTAACAAGAAAGAAAGACAGTACGAGTCTGTGACTGTGACATTCAAGTTATTCTGACTTTTTTTCTTCATGTCTAACCAGAACTCAGAAGTTCATCAATTAATAACTTTTGGCAGTTATCATGGTTATAGAAGTTAGAAGTTAGAACCTTATCACAGGATAACTTTCCCCAAATTTAAGTAAAAATGTACGCCCACTTCCTAATTCTATTCAATTTCAATCACCAACAGACACAACTCACGACACCAGACTTCATCATAATGAAAAATCGAGCAGCCAGTCACATCGTCATTATCAATATCAATATCAATGGAATTATTAATATTACCTCAATTTCACTCATCATCGAAAAACGCTCTAAACAGCCCTCCCTCCCTTTCTCTATCCTATTTGAAGTTGAACCCCGCCCCGGCTGTAATCCTGCTAGCCTACATCGAGATTGGCGGGGTCGCTACACGTATCTACGCCAAAGCTCAAGGCAAGTTATCTCATGAAGATGTGGACACTTGTGCGAGCCTGCGACTGGGCAGTGCTGTCAGCAGGTTTCATCTGAAATTTAAAACTGAGGTTAATATAACAAGGTCATTACCGTAGTACGGTTTTAAAATGAGAAATGCTGTCTTACCGAATGATGATAATGGAGATCAGTACCTAGAGAATCCAAACAGGTAGATTAGAGAGGCCATTTAGCTTTAAAAAAGAAGAAAGTCTTTTCAATCACCAATTTCGAATGTCTTTGTTTTCAAATGACGTCGCTGCTACGCGCGCGGGGCGTGGCGGCGTTCGTCCAATTAAAGCAAGCCCCCTGTCCTATATCTGCATAAGTCAGTGACCTAAGTTGCGCGCAGCAGCATAGTGATAATTAGCTTTCTGAAGATGACATTCAAGATTGGGTAGAATATAGCGAAGTTTCAAATCTAGTATAGTCAGCAAGGTTTATACAATTCACTAATAATATTTTTCCATCTTTTCTATCGCTTCAGGTGGATATCAAGGTTTACAAGGATTTTGTTTCATAAGTGTACTGAATTTTATTCTTTAAAACTAAGGGCTACCTAGCCCCCCCCCCCCCCCCCGGTTCCCCCCCCCCCCCCCCCACACAGTCATGATGGGGCATATGGCCCGTTAATAGAATGTCTTTTTGAGGGGGCAAAGGCCAAAGATCGAGATAAACCAAATATTTACCAATGAAAATAAACTTTCCTCGATGAATTACTCTTGAAATATTTTTTCTATGGAATACACTTTTCTTTCGATCTCTTTATAAATTAAATGTATACAAAAAAAAGGGGGGGGGGTGGGTACTCAAGCCTTTTATAGACGTGTATCAATCAGATATGATTATTTACATCTGGGGACAGACCCCTAACGTCACCATCCGAAAGACGCGACTCAGTTTCGAACCTGCGCCTCGGCTTAATCAGTTTGTAACTTGCATTGTTAGCTGGATTACAGGCGCACGCCACAATGCCCCATTAACACTAGTACAACGCCCCAATAACCCTACGCTACCCATTTTTAAGGGTCATTTGAGGGATTTTTTTCTCGAAGTAAAGCCCCTTTTTCATAAATGTTGGAAATTCTGAAAAAATGGACTAATGTTTAGGGATATTTTCGTTAAAAATTGGACCCAGGTTTAAATTTTCACACTTTATCTAAAACCCTTTAGGCCTACATGGAACATTTCAAAATCACTGACTTTATCTACCTCTTCTGCCGTACCTTATATCCCTCATATCTCCCAGTCCCCCTCTCTCCGTCATCGCTCTCTCTTTTTCTTTCCCTTTCAATCTCTCTCTCTCTCTCTTGCCCCCTCAAATATCATTCCAAGTCATATATGTCTCAAAATAAAAAGTATTGTCTTGAAGGAATAAATCACAAATCATCCATCAAGTTCTGTATATCATAGTTTGCTCTACAGCAAAAGACTGGTATTTATTGCAAGATTTTCTTTTCTTATTTTCATAGAAATGATTATGAAAGAAAACTAAATATACTCAATGATAAAATCTGATTTACTGCAGTACTTCAAACAAAATAACAAGAACAAGGAAAAATAAGAAAGCAACAGTGAACATGATTATACAACAGACGTTTTAAAACTTGGTTACTCTCTTCATTTTAGGCACACAAGTTTAGAAAGACTTAAGATTTTGGTCTAAGATTTGCTCAAACTGTTTAAAGTGTATTTTCCACCAAATAGGCACTACTCCCCAGAAAGGAACGAATGGAATAAATGAAGTACATAATTAGAAAAACAACAAAGTTTCAAATATAATAATGCATCTTTATTTTAACTAAGAGTGTTGTTTCATGAACAACACAGCAGTCTATGTAATAAAAAACTGCTTTCTTTCTTGTCCACAACTATTGTAAATACTCCAGTCTTGGGTTGTTAAAAAACCAACCCAATTTTGTGCCTTGTACAGAAAACTAATAACAGGTAAATAAAATTGAATTAAAAAAACTTAAACAACATTTGAATTGTTGCTAATGTTCTGGGTAAGTATATTTACTGGCCATTGAGATATGACAATGTACAAAGCTAAAAAGTATATTTTTATTTCAAGAGATGTTTCAACTCTATCCCAGTAATAACAAAAAAATGAAATAAAAATATGCCTGTTTAAATGTATATGCAAAGCAGCTAAACAAAATGACCCTGTCTGGATATGAATTATTCACACATAAATTACAGAAGCTAACTGATAAATTTCAACATAAATAGCATATGTAGCGAAAGTGCACATTGCATAAGATGGCATAGAGCTTATATAAATTGTCATGTGTCTTGAATATGTTTCTGGAAATAGCCTTTTGATTCATAGAGCACTCCAGGTTTAAATCACGCACAGCTTCTGTGCATTTTTTCACAGATAAATAATAATAATATTCCGCTTTTGTATAGCGCTTAATACATCGACAATGTCTCTAAGCGCTTTACAGATATATTATTACCCGATTATCGGATTCAGGCTTGCCCGCACATAATGTATGCACACTCTCCACTCCCTGGGGAGCGTTCTAGATATATACCTATGGTTTGTTCCTTGTGTTTTGATACTCAATATATTAAAAACAAAAGATATGAAAAGAGATGAGATTTTGCACATTTTGAGTCTGTTCCTATTGCAGGACGCATTATTGATATTACATCTTTTGTTTAATTGTTTGAATGCATATCATAATATTCAAATTTCACACTTTCATTAAAAATCTGACATAAAATCTGATATTTTGTGTTGCATCGTTCACTTACTTTCATAAAATATAAATCATATCTTTTGGGAAGAATGCATAACATGTCAAAAATATACAAATATTGCCAACAGTGGAGGAAGATATTCAAAATAAGTATAGAGTAAATTTTTGTAAGAGGACTGCATACAAAAATTCTTCGAACCATTCGTATGTCTATTTCAAAGTAAAAATATGCATAAAATTTATAAAAACATTGATTTAATTTCTAACGATGAACATAAACATTTATGTTGAGAGAAAATACAAAACAAAAGATTGTATATAAAATGAAAATGGTAGCCCCAAAGAAATTACAGAAATTTCTAAGAATGGCACGTATCATCGAGGGCCTCACAATAAATTTAGAAAGATGTCATTTGAATGCGAAGAACAATGCAATATATACAGCAAGAATATGTATATTTTGATAAGGAAATATTATAATAATCATATATTACACTTGCCTATAATTTGTATATCAACTCTTGGAAAAGCCTATATCACATGGAAGTATATACAAACAATTTGTCCAATCATTGTTTATCGATTCATTTCAACACTTTTCAGTCAGTGGCAATTTCAATATAACGATTGAGTTATTTACATATTTCTCTTTCAAACACCAATGGAATACAAGCATTACAATGACTCACATAAAATACTCTGTACATCTTTAACATAGCTTGTTAATAATATAGCTACTATATGACCAGCAACACACAGTAATTGTAGTACTATTTTGATCTCATAATTTTTTGCCGTTTTCATTGGCTCTTCGAAAGCAACCTAAAAGTCATACAAGATTTCTAATTTCATGTCAAGATGCAGCAATTATTCAAATAATCTGTTTGTTTTATCAAAAAGCAACAAAATTACAAGCATACTTTGATTTCATTAAGTTGGCAATGTAGCATTCAGTATCAGAATTAAATAATCAGTTTGGAGCAGGAAAGACGTTATTTACTCAGCATTTACGCCCTCCTCACTCAAAAGAAACAAGTCACATATTCGAAGGACTTGGGTCTCTCTTACACACAGGTGATTGGTGTGCAAGTGCGCATCTCTAGTTTGAGTGCAGAAAAGTCTTACTGCACACCAAATCCCACATCCATTCACGCAGACTGATGACGGGACGAAGAAAGAGAAGATAAAGAGAGAGCAGAACAGAGAGACAGACGAAGGGATGAAGATAAGATAAAGAGAGGAGGACAAACATACAGACGAAGGAACTGAGAAAGAGAAGATAAAGAGAGAGAACAGACAGACAAAGGGACAAAGAAAGAGATAAAGAGAGAGGAGAACAGACGGAGAGACACTATGGACAAAGAAAGAGAAGATACAGAAAGAGAACAGACAGATGAAGGGACGAAGAAAGAGACGATAAAGAGAGAGAACAGACAGATAGACACAAGGGGCACCATTGATCTCAACAGTGACATCACAGCAGAACTTCCTATTGAGTCACCTCCTATGACCCACATACAATGACTTCTATCAAACAAACTCAGAGTAATCATATCAAGTTTACGCTTCCTGTTGCTACACTCCTAAAAGTTTGTGCAACCAAAACGTTTACAAATAGTAATCAATGGTTTCATTTCCGTACAGAACTTGCCAAGCTCCGCCTACAAAGGCAAAATTACAACCAGGGAATAAAACTGAAACATTTTTACCCATAAAAATCGAATCTGGATCATAAATAAAATTTGAAAAGAATGGAACAAATCATCTCTAGCATACAAATCTTGATTTCATTAATGGAAGAACAATTTCTCTTGTATTCCCTGACAATGTCATGTCGAGTCCTGGTTCATAAAACTTGTTATCAATAATGAATGCTAAATTTCTATTACAAATTTGCTCTCAGACAATAAAATGCCCTGCGAGAAGGAGTTGCGGTCAATCTGAATCATTGGCAACTACATCAATCACAACTCACACATGTGGTGATTGAAATTTTGCAAAGAAAATAAGTCTTTTCAGAATCAATTACATAGATTAAAACGGAAAGTAGACATTTATCAATTTACTATTTTCCTGAAATCGTAAATTTTCTGTAATTTCAGTTTGAAATACTGAGAGTCAGTACTACTTGGCAGCTCAGCAATGACTATCTGAGTCCGTGACTCCAGCCCCATGGTTGTCATCAGCAAGTTAACTCTTGGTGTCACTACCAACCATCAGAAATGCCAATAGTAGATTGGTCTTGTCACTAGGATAGATGGTCAAGACAATACCCCAAATATTCTGAATCCTGACAGGACGATGAGACAGGATTGAAGAGTTTAGCCTCATTGGTAAGTCGCTTGGAGTCTGTTGAACCCACTGGCTGACGGAAGACCTCCAGATATATCGTGGATCTCCTTCACATCCTCTGGTCAGCTCAAAAGAAATGTGGATTCTATCCTGACGGTTTAACCAAGCTTGGCGTCCCTGGTCAGAGTGGCGCAAGACTGACCATCATACATATTCTCCATCTTGCTCATCAGGCATTCTGCTGCTCCTAAGAAACATGAGTGAGTGGACTTTGACACACTCTGGACATTAGATCCCGTTGTCACACATGTTCTTTTTCTGGCATTTGGTTCAGAAGAATCACCAGATCGCTTTGTAGGGCGGACAGTATGATACCTTTGTAACTTCACAATCTTCCTGCTTGAACCTGTTGCCACACATGTTCACATCTAGCATTTGGCTCAGGAGAAACCATGCTAAGCTGAAGAGTGAAAAGCTTTTGACATCATCTCCAAGTTGACCGTGGCCTTCGGGATCCTTCGGGATCCTCTAGGTTTGTCCGATATTGACACGTCGGGTGCGCCACTGCTGCATCCTCAGGCAATACCCATTCTTCAGTATTCCAATCGGACATCACTCAGCGTCCTTGTCAACATTGACATGAACACGTGCCAAACAGGGCATGTAGAAACACATGGGCAACATCACGTTGCAATCGCTTTCAGCGTCCTCAATGTTCATATGACCATATGTCGAAGGTCATGACCCGTCACACGGCGCACAGCTTTATAGTTCAGTGGCTCCTGAGGTTCATATGACTGGGTCTCGGGAGCCATTTGTCAAATCTTGTCCTCGAAGTTCTGTTTCATTCGCTTCTGGGCGGTCTTGGCTGCAGAAAGGAATGAATGGGAGAATGATGTTATTATAATAATAATTATATTTGCTTATATAGCGCCTAACACTTACTTTATCAGAAGTCTCTAAGCGCTCTACAATAATGCAGCATAATTACCCTGGCTTTATATTTACAATGGCTTTCGTTTCCAGTCACATTGCATGAATACTGTTGCAAACTAAGTTCATTTAAAAAAAAAAAAATCCATCGGTACATTACCCCAAATAGAGATAGAGGAAAGCCCAAAGCAACACAATGAACAAAATTCTATGAACCATAAGAAATTGTGCGAGTATAAGAGAGACCAGTGTAGGAGAATCGCAAACTGGCATAGTAGTCGTATGACAGTAGCGTCATTGTGGATAATTCTCCGTTTTGCTGTACAGTAAAATATGAACTTCCTCATCTCTCCTTAGTGCAATGAATCTTTGGTCTGTGTTGTAACACACATCTTAGACCGCACTTTGCTAAAGGTCCTTAAATAGACAACAGATCCTGCTAAGTGATGGCATTCTGACAAGAGGAATTTTATTCAGAGAGCATGTAGGAACAAATGGGTGTGTTGCTCTACATTACATCACTGTAGCATTACCAAGGCGCAATTTTAAATTTGATCAACAGTGACGTCAAACTTCGTAACTTTTTTAGCACTCATCCTAATTTATTCAATTGATTTGTTTCTCAGATCTTCCTGCCTTCATCCAATACAACTTTACTATCAGGGTTAGAAACAAACTTAGAATGCCCTTTTAAATTCCAAAAGAAACTTTCTATTTCAATCAGTATTTGTTTGAGATGAAAAGGCCATCACTATGAATATGACTGACAAAGAAAGTGGACAAAATATACAGTTCCTCAGGTAGACAAAGGAACATTCCTTCACTGCTATTATGTAAAAATGTGTAGAACAGGTGTCACATGCATATTCACCTTTTTACATACATAATACATAATAGCAGTGAAGGGATGTTCCTTTGTCTACCTGAGGAACTGTATATTTTGTCCGCTTCCTTTTTCTGTCATGTTCATAGTGCATGCCGGTTTTCATTGCTCTGCTTATTCTCAACAAAATTGGCCACAAGCCACTGCGCTCCCAATATCTACAAAGACGTGCTTATTGGTTTATTTTTTATAGAAGTGTGCTTTCTTTTCCGCAGATACTCTGTATTCAACAGTTTTAGCTAAGAGAGGAAGCGGTTTAACAACCACAGCCTGTGTGGGTGTCGCTACATAAATTATTCCCTGGTGGATTCCATTAAATCGTAGCCAACTCATATGCCTTAAAGAGGACCAGTTACTAGAGAAAAGAAATATTTATGTATAGGGAGGGGCTCAATTCAACACTACCAGGAGGGTGGTTTCACAAAACCTTTTTCAATGACAAATGACAAATATCAGTGACAAATCTGCTGATAACCAATCAGAAGCAAGGATTTCAGTAGCTTATAACAGAAACTGTCATTTGTCATTGATGACAAGTTTTGTGAAACAGGGCCCAGGACAAAACAGTTCATATTTTGCAGCTTGAATAGGGACCCAAATTTAAGAATGGACCTCCCAAATTTCAAGTGTTCAGACCCTAAAAAGCTTGGTGATGGCAGGGTTCCCCATCATTTATGAAAACAAAATTATATGACATTTCCCTGATAGAGTTGTACATTTTGAGGATCATTGTTTAACTTATTTCCAATTTGAAAAATCTTCAACAAACCCTAGTTTTAGGGAGTGGTTTGGCAATGCCAACTATCATATAGGTATGCTAGGTAACACAAGACAAAATATGAGACATCTATTCTTTTCTTTTTGGGGTGCCAATAAAATTCCCTGACCTTTCAAAGATTTAAGCAAATTTTCTCAAATCCCTGCCTTTTCCCTGGCTAGAAGAAAGGAACTTAATATTGTCCAAGGGTTTTCCCGATTTCCTGGTTACCCTGTATTTGGTTCCCTTTAAATGGCTGGTTGCTTCCAAAGCAAACTTGATGTTGCCTTGCCAAGTCTAGGGCTGAGCCATCCAGGCACAGGTCATGACTCACTATAAACCAAAATAACTTTTTCCTGATGGTTGGCGCAATGCTCAATGCTTGGAGGCATTGCTATCGTGAGCAACATACATGAACAATCCATCCCTGCCTGACTAAATGCCTATGCAGTGCAAATTAATGTTGTCAATGGTGAGCTATAGAAATACACTGGTATGGTTTAATCATGGACCTACTTGGTTCAATCTAACAATGATTCTTAAGGTGAGGGGGGGGGGGGGGGTAAAATAAATCTATGTCACATTTTTAGGGTTTTAATGAAATAAGTGATTGATACCAAAGATAACTACTTTAAACAAACCGGGGCAAGAAACATAACTTATCTAAAATTTGAGCTTTTAATTTGTGCATTTTCACCCCTAGATTACAAATTGCAGCCATAAAACATCACAAAAAACACAGGTAAAAGGGGGAAATTTCTTTCGAACACAAAATTACCATTGTTTAGCCAGAAACTTTTCATTGTGTTCACTTACTAAAACGATAGATCTTTGCACATTTCAAGCACTTTCATTTTTTTTTTTTTTTGTAAGATAAAACGATATCTACAAAAAGGGATGTACATAAAGTAATGTCAGAATCTCATTAATTTTTTTGTTGTCTTACCTGAATCTTTGATATCTTTGACAGCCTTTCCAAACTTCTTCATCTTAGCACCGATGTTTTTTGAGTTGCTCTTGGACTCATTCTCAAATTCTCTTACTCTCCTCTCAAACAACCCTGCAAAGAAACAACAGAGACAAAGAGAGAAAAAAACCATTAGGGACACGTTCATATATCACTGCTTCACATCACAGAACAAGAAAAGCTGTGTCTGCACCTTCTTTATGATGAGATCAGCAAAGTCCGCTCCGAAAATGTAAATCTTCTAGGAGTACACTGAAGTTTTGGACTACAGTCCGAATTCTTAATTCCTCAAACAGAATCAGGTGTCAAGAATGAGAAGTTTGTTCCCACATGTATGACAGATATCTAAAACACAATTTAGCAATGGGACAAAGAACTCATATCTCGAATTGAACTTTTGCAATTTTGAGTAGAAGTTGGAGAAGGGGAACAGGGCATTTGGGAATGCGGTGATAAGGGGTAGGAAGGTGGGGTCATCATAAGATCATTGTCCACACCATTAACTTGAGAAGGAGGGGGAAGGGGAAAAAGAGGCATCCGATAACTCTGTAGAAGGGAAAAGAGGGACAGAGGAAAAGGGATACAGAGGAAAAGGGATACAGAGCACGCAGGAGTGCCTTCGGAGAGGGGGACGGGGGAGAGGGGGACGAGGGAGAGGGGGACAGGGGAGAGGGGGGGGGGGGGGGGGGTGAGGGACGATCACAAGAAGAAGAAGAAGAATATTGTTTGCACACCTTTACCTTGTGAGATGCCTTCGCTCTCTGACTCCTTCTCCTGGATGAAGAGAGAGAACATCTGCGTCTCGCTGAACACCTCCAGGAAGTTCCGCACGCTCTTCGACGACACCGCCTTGATGAAACTCTCCCGGTCAAACTTCTGCGAGTCGTCGTACGCCTGCGTGAAGTGGTTGGAGTAGTGCCCCACCGTCTCGACAAAGAACCGGATGAACGCCTCCGAGATGGCGCTGTTTTTCGACTCATGGTCTGAAAATGAAGGAAAAGGAAATTTTGACTATTATTTCGGCAAATGAGATGACTAATGTTTAACTCCATTTAGTGATGAAGAGAGGCAAAATGAAAGCCAAATTATCTACTCTTACCCAAAAAAATTCTTTTAAAGCCCCAATGCACTATCTATATTTGCTTGCGCCCTCTATATAGAAAATAATGCTGAATTGGTGACCATTGGTCCCCCTTGGTCCCCTTTTTCTTATGTTAATTGAGAGCTGATTTGATGAGATAACCACCTGTCAGTGACCATGAAGGGAGGTCTAATCCCTCCTGGCCAAACTAGTGCAGAGAGACTTTAAAGCTCATAAACAGATGATTGACAAATGCAATTGTGGAATCATCGAAAAATGTAATTTCATAGTTATTTTGAGATGAAAGGAAATAAAGGAAAATATTCCACAAGATCACTTTGTCCAACTTGAAAATAAATCTGTATTTAAAAGACAAAGTACTTCATAAGGTAGGCTTTTGTAATAAATAGCCTCAACAAAAATTGCATTATTACATTTCTGATAAATTGATCTTTAACTTTGATTATCAACATCAATATAAAAATGCTTGCTGTTAAAAGACTCAAAATGCTTTCTATGCAGTCTTGTGATTAAGTCAGTATGCAATTCTCATTTTAATAATAAACACAAGATACTGTACAGTAAAATGAGCATGCATTTTATAATTTTGGGAGTTTGAATTTGATTTTGACACTTTTGGTTGCTTTGTAATTAAATAATAATCTTCCTTTTAAAGCGATTTACCTTCTGATAATTCATCGTCTGTGTCGGCTCCCTCCCAGCTGCTCATACTGCAAACCTTTAGCGCTCTCTCTAAGGCTGCTGATAGTTTCTTTGGCAGGATAGTTCCCTCGTCACCGATCACGGTGTAGAAGTCCTTTGCATCGAGATCGACGACCAGGACCTATGACAAGGGAATAATATTTTAGTGATTATCAATTATGAAAGGCGTTCTTTTCTTCCTCTTCATCATATCAGTTTTAAACACAACCTTCATCACTACCATCATGACGTATATCATGACCACGGGAGCCACCCACACAAATATGATTATAAACACCAATACCACCACCACTACTACTAGCTCAAAAGATAACCTTTTCATTCACCACACTCACCATTAACATGACATTCACCAATACCACTAAAATCAGAAGCCCCATAATTACCACATCATCGCCATTACAGTTACCAACAACACCACCACCTAAACTACAAGTACTATTATTTAAAACGCAAGTAAAACTTCAGCATTACAACTATCGTTGCCAACTCAGCTACTTCTACCACCACCATCACTACCACTGTCATCACCACCGCTACCATCCCAACCATAACCACCATCCTAGGCCACCAACACCATCCAAGGAACTACTACCACCACCACCACCACCACCACCACAACTATCACCACCATCACCATCGCCACCACCACATCCTTACCTCTTCAAGTGGCATCTCCTCTAGCCTTGGTATACAGAGTGAGAGCATACCCATGATGTAGGGCGTCGGTGAGCAGCACATGTCAATCAGCTTCTCGGGTAGGACCGGTACGTAGACGTGTTGCCATGAGAACGGATACAGGAGACCTACTAACGCCTGAGAACATCTGGACAGTTTACTGCAATATAGATATTTTTAAAAGACTGAATTAAGAATCTGTATCATTTTATTTTGTTAGAGTATAGACAATAATTTCATATTTTGTCCTCCCCCTCTAGAATAAACAGTAAAGTGCCCCCCCCCCCCCTAGAATGGGGAGGAAAAAAAGGTGGAAAAAGAGGTGAGAGCAAAAATATGCCTGTTGTGCTTTGAGTACGAGGGATGAAAAACAGATCCTCTTTGACGAATTTTGGATTGGGGTGATGTGAAACTTTTAACCTCCTAAAGGGGTGCCATGACTACATTTTTTGGGGAAAAACAATGATCTACTAGACTAAAGACTGGTGCCAACCCCCATGACTGAGCCCCCTGAGCACTGTGTGGTATTAAATTTGATAATTTCTTACCTTAATTTCCCTGAGCACATGATAACTCTCCTCTCCAGTAATAACGACGCAAAGATCTGAACTATCCTGTTCACACTCAGACAGTTGAATAAAGTGTCAAAGTCAACCTGTATTATCAAGAAGTAAATGGAATATAGTTAATATCAAGAATGGGTTTAAATCATTTATACTGAAAAGATGGAATAATGTATCAAATCAATGATTACTGTATTAAAATCAATTTCATTCTTCTTTTCTTTTTTTGTTTTGTTAATGTTCCACATTCCACATAACATTATTGTCTCATACATACAATTTAACAAGAGAATGCATAATCAAAACAATGATAGAGTGAAATATAAGGAACCTACTATGAAGCAAGGCTTGTTTATCATTGGTTCCCAAATAAAATACAAAATATTGAAACTGAATTCGATAGCAGTAGAGAAAGAAGTAAAAAGGAGTTTTTTTTTTACAGTGCTTTAACGACCACATATTTTGTTTCCCTTTAACATGGTTTCTATTTGAAACATGAACTAAAGGAACCTGTACATAAAGACCACCTGCCTATAAAGACCACTTTTCTTGTCTCCCTTGGGTGGTCTTTATAAACAGGTTTCACTGTATTATACAGTTGTTAAAGACCGTCAATACTACTGGGCCAGAAGGGATTAGACCACACAGCGAGGTCACTGACATGTGGCTATCTCATCAACTCAGCTCTCAAGCTCTCAAATAACATAAGAAAAAGAGGATCATGGGGGACCAACAGGCACCGATTGGGGAAGTTTTCTATACCGAGGGAGCAAGTAGCTACAAGTAGGACAGTGGGGCTTTAACTTACATGTTCTAGTCTCTGATCTGCCGGTCTCTGAAGTAGGAGGGGCTTGGGGTCTTGCAGGTAGTGAAGGTGGCTGCCAATGTTTTTTCTCCTGTTGTTGTTATTGGGCGGAGTGGAGACCTTTATGTAAGCTCCCTAGATATGAAAAATGAACACAAGAGAAGATGATAATGATAGACTTGTTATAAACCAAATAGAATACCAAAGCTGTGATGTTATAAAAATCTATTTTTAGAATTTCTCAATTTTGTCTTCATTTTCTGAAAGAGCATTTCCATTAGGAGACGGAGCATATAACACTGAGTTCCTATGGAAATATATTTATGCAAATGGTTAATATCTCAGCCAAAACTTAACATATTAAATTGGTTTTGACATTTGGACATTTTTTTTTATGCTCCTTCGGAAAATGAAGAAAAAATTGAGAAATCCAAAAAATAGATTTGTTATGACGTCACACTTCACCATTCTATATTAAAGGGAGCTTGGCGTTAATTAGTGGCATGGAAAGATGCATCTGGAACCAAAAAATGCATAATTGTTGAAAATCATACTTTTATCACCATCGAAGAGGTAGAACCACATCGTTATGGTACGGAGCCTGGTATTATCTCAATGATGCCTAATGTTGGCTAAACTTTCATTCAGATATGTCAGAAAGAACTTTTAATTGACAAACATCACTAACTATTATACCATTTGATTTGCGTTCTGCATGGCCACATCTTTTTGCTCAGATACCTACAAGTAGACTACTATGACACTATAGGAAATTACTGTAGAGTTTAGCTTTCAAATGGTCGTACATGTAACTACTATGGGAGGGTGCGATGCACATAAAGCCTGAAGCTTTTAACAGTTCAAACCACGGATTGTGAGGAGCAAGGGTTTTGTTTTGTTATGTGCGGGTAGGTTTTACAATAGTTTGCAAGAGTAGACTCTATTTTAACACTAAAAGAAATAACTAAACTCAAATGATTGTACACGTAACAGGGTACGGGGACGATGCATATGAACCATGCAATTTGAGGCACAATGGTTATGAGTATGCAAAAACTTAGCAGTGATGGGACACAGATTTAGATCCTGACAGCTACATCTGTTTTGTTATGTACGGGTTATTTTTACAATAGCTTGCAAGAGTAGACTCTATTTTGACACTAAAAGAAATAACTAAACATTTGAAAATGGTCGTACATGTAACTACGACGGTACAGAGGCGATGCACACGAACCTTGCATTATGAGGCACAAGGGTTGTGAGTATGCAAAAAATTAGCAATGATGGGACACAAGTTTAGACAGGCTACACTGAACTAGATCCTGACAGCTACATCTGTTTTGTTATGTACAGGTTAGCTTTACAATAGCTTGCAAGAGTAGGCTCAATTTTAAGACCAACAGAAACAACTAAACATTTGAAAGTTCAGCTTTCAAATGGTTGTACACAAACTACCACGGTACAGAGGCGATGCATAGGAACGATGCATTTTGAGGCACAAGGGTTATGAGTTTGCAAAAATTATCAACGATGGGACACAATTTTAGACAGGCTACACTGTACTAGATCCTGACAGGTACATCAGTCGTACCGCCTGACACCTCGACCATGTGACATAGCATGTGCAGCGCTGACTAACCTTGGTAACCTCAACCCAGGGCATGCAGGGGCCCCGTTTCTCAAAACTGTCGATAGTCTAACTTCTTGCAATGGACATCCTATGGAATCATGTGTATTAGAAATTGACACACATTCGTTGAAGGTTGGTTTGTTTGACTTTGTTTTACCCAACTTCTACGAAAGCATGTCAATGCTTGTAAGTATTAAAGCAACCAGCAACCAATTGGGATGTCCGGGAACTTAGACATATGACAGTTTCAACTTTCAAGGAACAGGCCCCAGCTTTCAAAGTTCTCTGCTACAAAATACTTCCTTCTAGTCAGACTCCCCCTTCCCCCTATACCTCACTTTTTGACCCCTCTTAGGATTTCCTTTTAAGCCAGAACCTTCTGTTGCTACCTCGTTCATACTGTATAATCTACCATGTGAGTGACCTAGCTAACGTAACCCGGCACTGACGGCTTTTAGATGTCCGGGAACTTAGACTTATGACAGTTTAAAAAAACAGGCACCAGCTTTCAAAGTTCTCTGCTACCACGATTCCTTGGCCTTCGATTCAGTCCTTCCCCTTCCCCCTCTTCCCCCTATACCTCACTTTTTGACCCCTCTTAGGATTTCCTTTAGAACCAAAATTTTCTGTTGCTACCTTTTCCATACTGTACTATCTAATACCTCTACCATTGTGGCATAACATGTGCAACGTTAAGTGACCTAGCTAACGTAACCCGGCACTGACGGCTTCCAGAGTTCTCTGCGACCACGCTTCCTTAAGTTGGCTTTCGATTCAGTCTCCCCTTTCCCCCTATACCTCACTTTTTGACCCCTCTTAGGATTTCCTTTTGAACCAGAACTTTTCTGTTGCTACCTACAATCTCCTACCTCTACCATGTGGCACAACGTCTGCAACGCCGACCGACCTTGCTAATGTCACCGAGTGGCAAACAGCTTTCAAGTACTCTCCTATACCACTTTCAATTCGGTCCCCCCCCCCTCTTTCGGTCCCCCCCCCCCTCTTTCCCTCCCCCTCCCCACTCCCCCATCTTTCCCCATCCCTCACTTTTTGACCCCTTGTAGGATTTCCTTTTGAACCAAGACTTTTCTGTTGCTAGTATAAATTCCTGACTCATACACACTTGCCTCAAAAAAGCTTAAACACTTTAATCAAAGCTTTTTAAATAATAGAAAAGGGCAAAAAATATTGATCCATGTCAGCTATGTGATTCACACAATTGTACCAACAATTAAGTTTATAAGCCCTTTAATCAACCCATTTTTTGTATAAGTATTGTTGATCTTTTGACGTATTTCAATTTAGTGGCCCCTTTTTATAAGCTCTGCTTTCTCCAGGGTCACCAAACCATCATTGCGTTATTCTAAATTCTTGATGTAACTTATTTTGATTGTATATATATTTTGATGGTTGAACAAATAAATGAAATTGAATTGAAATTGAAAAATTGAAATTGAAATTGAAAAGAGTTTCAATTCCGTCATGACCTTTGACCTCGTGAGTTCATCAGGGGTGCCCCAGAGGAAGTGATTGCTTTTCCTGCACACTGCTGCTCCATGTATTTGAAGTCACATGACTCACTCCTGCACTTCTCAAATAACGGTTACCATCCATGGGACAATGCAATATCCAGCCTATCATCTGTAAAATCTTATTCCCTCACTCACTCACTCACTAAAATGATAGCTGAGGACTTCAATAGCCCAAATCCATCTGTTCTATTAGACATATAGAGAAATGGAATGCACTATGCTTATCTAATTATCTTATGCAGTGGAATTTTTCTTTTGAGCAGTTTACTGCAGTTTAAATGAGCCTATAGGACCAGGGGTATTTCACAAAGACTAAAATCGACTTTAAGTTGGACTTAACTATGGCAGGCTCTTTATGCTACTTTTTTCTCTCACCCTTTACTGACATTGGTCTCTCAAGGGACATACAAATCATGGTCACAAAACTACAGAGTTACATTTTTTGATAATTCATTTTTTGAAGGAAAAAGTATTATGTAAAGATCATAATGGTGAGAGCAAACAGTGGCATGAACGGCCTGCCATAGTTAAGTCCAACTTAAAGTAAATCTTAGTCTTTGTAAAACACTCCCCAGGTCCCTGATGCTGGTACTTACCGGTCTTGGGAAGGGGCACTCGTAGGAGAGCTTGAGCAAGTTCTCGACAGCTACAATGGAATGTTTTCTCCTGTTCTCGATCTCGTCTAGGAGCTGGTTGTATATTGGATAGCATCCTATAGGGCTCATCACACACACGACCTCCGGTAACCGAGGACCTTTACCAGGGGGCTGGAAAATGGAAGAAAAGAAAGGAAAGGATTTAAAAAAGGGTCTTACAAAGAGTTACAATTGATCCAAATCAATCGCAAGTCCTTGAATCAATCACAAGTTTGCAGTCTCCTATCTCTTATGTACATAGTTGTGATTGATGTCAATCGCAAATATTAAAGTTGCGATTGATATCAACTCTTTGTAAGACGGGGCCCAGGAAGACACTGGCCTGTTGGAAGTGGTTTTAGTGATGAATTCAATTGGGGATGCTTGTGATGATTGTGGAAATGATGGACTTATTCATGATTAGAATAAGGAAGATGATGATTAAGATGTAGTGATGATGGTGAGGATAACAGCAGTAGGGTTGCTGGTAGTGGTGAGGAAAGTGGTAGTAGTGGTAGTGGTGAGGAAAGTGGTAGTAGTAGTAGTGGTGGTGATGATGATAATGTGGTTATGGTGCTGCTGGTGGTGATGATGATGATAACGTAGATACTGAAACAATTGCTGTACCATTGGTACAATCTATAAACAGTATGTCAATGCCAAAAAATAAACATTTCCTTTCTTTCAGAATTTGTTCTTTTCAACGACAAGCGAAAATTATCTTTAACCTCAACACAGACAAGAGATAAACCCTACTAGGAATGATAAAGATCAATAAATATCAACAAATCCTGAATATTAAAGACTAAAAACATCTCCAGGAAATATGTTACAATGACACCTGTCAATTCTAAATCCACATTAAATATTTTTATCAAAACTTAGTAATCATTTCTCGATTTTGGAACACACTGTTATTTCCTGATACAACATTCTGATGCAAAATAAAACATGAAATCAAAGCGGAAATTTGATCCGTAGAGGAACAGAGAGCTATGCGGATCTGAATCTCTCCGTCTGCGCCTGGATTATGCTCCCGAGCATATCGACTCCTTCGTTACTCCAATTAATGCTTCACCTGTTGCCAACCAGACTTGTTCCCCCAGACTGTATCTGCTCGCTGAAAGCTAGAAGGTTGTTGTTCATTTCCTCTTTCAAGGAGTTAACACCTTTCTGGCTCTCAGTAGAGGATAATATACCCTGATCATACAAGCTAGGATTAATTACTGTAAATTTGAGGGTTCAGTGACACAAAGACGTAACTCCATATTTTGCCAAAAGGAGTATTTGATATCAAAATGTTCAGAAAAATGTGGGCTTTTCAGGGAACACAAAGACTTAACTCCACCCAACACTCCATTGAAGTCAATGGCTAGTGAAACATAGCCTAACTCCTTAATGTCCAAGTGGACTTCTATCTTTAAACCACTTTTTCTCGAAATAGCCAAAATGGAGTTACGTCTTTGTGTCACTAACCCCCTCAAATTCATTTCATTTGAAACCTTGACTCATTGTGCAACCTTGCAGCAGCGCATGTTTAGATGTGATCAAATACGTACAGGGATTTGATTGTGTTACTGGAGGCATTTTCAGGTCTTAGTCATCCTTGGATACTCAATTGCTCTAGCTCCATTGACAAATGTGATCAACTGCAAACATAATCTAGGTAGTATTTCAGATATTTAAAGGAGGTTACAGATTCTAATGGTATTTAAAGGTTAAGACAGTCTAAAACCCACTTTTGACTGGATAGCCATTACAATTGCTTTCATAACTGATGAAAACAAAATATCAAGATGATGTAAATTACCGGGAAGTAAATAAGTCAATATCACTAGCAGCTATTTTCAAAAATGGCACCTACAGGTAGCAGTGCTAGTGATCTAATGTCTTGGGACTTATCAATCTCTTTAAAAACATAAAAGCCAAAATATTATTTTTGTGTTTCACGAACGTCAACATTTCCACGCATCACCACAGAAATGGTCTCTTGGTACACCGTTATTTTGTTTTCCTTCGTAAACATTTCCTTGCTTCGACCGATCATCTGGAAATCTCAATGATTTGTTAATTGATTTTGATGGTAACACGGTTATACAGGATATGCTTGGTCACAATCTGAACGTAAAGCTGAACCATAAAATTCCCTTAACTCAAAAAAAGAGATAGCCACATGCATATAGGGATTTCAGTCAGAATGATGTCATTATCTATTTTTGATTATGCTTTAACATATTTAAAGTAATTAATTCAACATAAATGTATGTTGAATTAGGAACTGCATGTTCTATATCTAGCATTTACCCCCCATGTAGATCAACTCGAACAGCTGGAGGGGACCTACAGTAGAATCCTAAAAACATCCATCCATTTCGGGATACAATGTTTCTTTAAAGCCCCACTGTACTACTTGTAGCTTATTGCTCCCTCTATACAGTGTGTCCCGAAAAAAACTATACACTTTTGAAATGGCTGCCAAATAACAAATATATGATTCTAGGGGGAAAAGTTATATATGTATGGAAAGCTCATATACTCAACTTTCATATGACACCAAAAGTTGCGAAAATAATTCATGCTAGGGTGAGCACTGCTCACTTTTGTAAAGGGTATGAAAATTTGGTTGCGCAGGAATTAGCCTTCCAATTTGTGAGAGGTAAATCCTTTGGAGCTTACCGAATTGAGGATGATATGACCAATTTATGATCAATTGTGATAAGTTTGGGTTTGCTGAGTGAAATGTTTGGTTTATGGGATTACTGTAACTTCCCTGGTAGACTCAGTGGTGTGTTCATGGGAGTCAGGATGGGGTGATGATACATGTTGTAATTTCCATGTTACAAACTGTTATTCTCTTACATCTGTGACTTTGAATAAAAACCTTCACCCCACATTTCAATTATTGTAAGATTAGTTGAACATCTCATTGATTTACTCAATACTCAGGTAGGGATAATGTAAATTGAATATTCAAATACGGTTTGTTGACAAAAGGAATGTCCAAGATGTCGGCTACTTATTCTTCAGGTAAATGGTAACTGAAATGTGGGGTGAAGGTTTTTATTCAAAGTCACAAATGTAAAAAATAACAGTTTGTAACATGGAAATTACAACATGTACCATCACCCCATCCGGACTCTCATGAACACACCACTGAGTCTACCAGGGAAAGTTACAATGCTACAATAGAAAAATAAATTCCTGTTCCGAGCATAAAAGTTTGGTTTAATAAACCATGAAATTCACTCAGCAAATCATGAATGTATCATATCACCCTCAATTCGGTAAGCTCCAAAGGATTTACCTCTCACAAATTGGAAGGCTAATTCCTGCGCAACCTAATTTCCATACCCTTTACAAAAGTGACCAGTACTCACCCAAGCATGAATTATTTTCAAACTTTTTGGTGTCATATGAAAGTTGAGTTTATGAGCTTTCCATACATATAAAACTTTTCCCCCTAGAATCATATATTTGTTATTCGGCAGCCATTTCAAAAGTGTATAGTTTTTTTCGGGACACACTGTATAGAAAACTTCCCCAATCGGTGCCTGTAGGTCCCCCATGATCCTCTTTTTCTTATCTTAATTGAGAGCCGAGCTGATGAGATAACCACCTGCCGGTGACCTTGCAGGGAAGTCTAATCCCTCCATGCCAAACTACTGCAGAGGGGCTTTAATACACATTTTCCTTTTGTGAAAAAGGCTGCAACTTACCAGTATTCTCTGTTGTAGCCGTAGACTCATGATCTGTCTGAGCTCGTAAGCATGAAGCAGAACTCCTCACAATTGCACTCTCACTTTTATTCGAAAAATGCCTTAATACACAATCCCTGTTCATATCCTTTTCGCGTTAGGATTTTTCTTTACACACATTTTCTTTTATACACATTTTCCTTTTGTGACAGAAAAAGGCTGCAACGTACCAGCATTCTTCTGTTGTAGCCGTAGACTCTTGATCCGTCCGAGCTTGTGAGTACGAAGCAGAAGCTCTCGCTGTTGTACTGTTCAACTGGAGCCCACTTAAAGGCATCTGGGAAGCAGAACTCTGGGATGGCCCTGAGCTTGTCCGTTTGACTGTCACTCACCTGCAATAGCAACAAACAGCAATATATAAATCATGAAACATTACAGAGATGTGCAAATTTACTCTTGTAGTGCCGGTGTCTTCTAAATAATATAAGAGGTCGACAGCTGAGCTTCTTGGGTCATGTTATACGTAAGAATGGTTTGGAAAATCTTGCACCGACTGGAAGAATCGAGGTATAAGGAGGATGTAGCTTAAGGAGTGGGATTTCTGAAAGTGGAATTGATCTTGAAGAGAATGAAATATTTCATAGAATATGGGACAGAGAGTTGTGGCACTCCATGATCGCCAACGTCTCAGGATATGGTGCGTAGAGAGAGAGAGAGAGAGAGAGATTGCCTGTGTCACTTATATGTGACAATAAGACTTGGCCATGTTTTGCCAAATGTCCATCATTTGAGCCTAGCCTAAGTATGTCAGTCTCTGACTGTGTCAGGCACAGCTACAGTACAGGCGCCATATGGAGTACAGTAGAACTTTGAAGTCATCATAGTCTTACAGTTCACTATGTTTTAAAGCCCCACTGTACTACTTATAGCTACTTGCGCCCTCTATATAGCAAACAATGCCCAATCTGTGCCTGTTGGTTGGTCCCCCATGATTCCTTTTTCTTATGTTAATTAAGGGCTGATTTGATGAGATAACCACCTTACAGGGTGGTCTAATACCTTCTGGCCAAACTAATACAGACAGGCTTTAAATTAAAACTCACCTCATGGGGGAACCTCCTCATTTCGTATGGCTCGTATCTTCTCGTCTCCGGATTAATTTTGAGCGAGACGATGACAGCGTATTCGTAGAGTTTGGAGTACTGCAGGGCCCTAGCCGGCATCGTACAGTAGACCGATGACCGTAATCTCATGGTGCGAACGTACGTCAGCCGCGACTTGAGAACTGCAAGCGTAAAGAAGGGTGAAAAGTAAAATTGAAAGGAAATTATAATAATGATAAATTCTTGTATAGCACTCATAGAAGGTGCTCAAGGCACTCCAATAGATAATACTATCCTGACTAATTAGCTGGGCTACAAATCTTTTATGCTTTTAACATTTAAGGAGAAAAGAAAAGTGGTCTTTATAGGCAGGTGGTCTTTATGTACAGGTTCCTTCAGTACACGTTTCAACAAGAAACCATTTTCAAGGGAAACAAAAAATGTGGTCTTTGTAGATAGGTGGTCACTATTAAAGCAGGTTGGACAGTAGCTTTCTTCAGGTTTCTTTGCAGAAACAGAGAATAATGCATCAATCCTGGAACATTACATCATTTGTCTGAACCTACAGAAAGAAACACACTGGATGTCAAGAACCTGTTCCACCCATTGACTCATGCACACTGAAAGGTTAATACAACACCAGAACATGGGTGGGGACAAGAATAAATGTTCCTTGTCCCTTTACCTACTGTACAATACTTGTATCACTTTCCTCAAGTGCTCCAAGAACACAGGAAACAGAGAAAACTTCAAGAAACCCTGAAATTTACTTGACTCCTTAAACATAAAAAAATCAGGGTTTTGCCCTGTTCCCTCCACTTCAAAACCCCTACACCCTGCAAACATGAACTCAATTGCTCCACGACAAAGGGAACAGAGCTCTTCAAGAAACCCTGATACAGTACATCATATCTTTTAAGATACATATGAAACGGACAAACTGAAGTGTCAGGAAACTTATCATTTCTGACTCATGCACAAGGAAAATATTAATAATACAATACCTGCAATATGGGAAAAATGAGAAAACCTCTATGATTAACCCCTTCCCCTTCCCTACAATATTTCTAGCTCCTACTTGAACACCCACTCAATTGCTCCAAGAACACAAGAAACAGAGAAAACATCAAGAAAACCTGAAATTTACTCTATTCCTTAAACATAAAAAAAATCAGGGTTTTGCCCTGTCCCCTCCACTTCAAAACCCCTACATCCTGCAAACATGAACTCAATTGCTCCATGACAAAGAGAACAGAGAACACTTTTAAGAAACCCTGATACAGTACATCATTTCTTTTAACATACATTTGAAAAGGACACACTTAAGTGCATGAATCTACACTTATTATTCCTGACTCATACACAAGGAAAATATTAATAATACAACATCTGTACGATGGGAAATATGAAAAAAACTTCCATGATTTACCCCTTCCCCTTCCCTACAATATTTCTAGATCCTACTGAAGCACCCACTCAATTGCTCCAAGACAAAGAACACTTCAAGAAACCCTGAAACATTACATCATTTTTTTCCATCATTACTACTACCACTTATTATGTGTTTGTTTATATTGTTTTACTTTTACTAACCATTTCAGAAATTAATTTCCTGATATGGACAATAAATTATGAATATTTATACTAATTCCTATCATTTCCTCCATCGAAGAGAAAGGGATGCAAGAGTCGATAAACAATGACTCACACAAAGTAAGACACCAAACACCTGCCTTTTGGGAAACATGGAAGAAATTCCCTTTCCCTTCCCCTTCCCAAGGAAAACATCCCACATGCACACCTACTCAAAGGCTCCAGAAACAAAGAAAAATTCAAAAACCCTGAAACATTACAACATTTCTCTAAACACAAGAATTCCATGTTTTACCATGTCCTCTTCCCTACAATATCCCCTACATCATGCAAACATCTACGCAATTGCTCCACGACACAGGAAACAAACAAAGATAAAAGAAACCCTGAAATATTACATGAGATCTGTTTTCTTTTACATGTAACCTAAAAGGACACAAGAACCTGTACCTACATGTATCAGTACTGATTCATACACATTGAAAGCATAATACAACCCCTGCACTATGGAGAGACTTGCATGGATGATTCCTGGCTTGAATCACTGTATTTAATAGCTCTTTCTGTCATTATTTCTGGCAGAATTCCCTCGTAAAAGATTTTCTTGCCGGTTTCAAACTGTCATGCAATTGGCACACCTCCAGGACGGATGTATTTTGAGTCTGGGATTTTTTAAAGAAAGATTTTCTTTCCTGTAGAAATTGAACTCCTAGTTCCTCTTTCTACCTCTTTCTTTGGATGGTACTGTACATGCACATATTACTATTACTCAACTATAACCCTCTCTGCTTTTCTTTGTCTGGAGGATGTGACTTCAAGCTTAGGTTTTAATAAGATGATCCCTTTTCTGTATATACCATGTCATTATCATACATCTAAAGTTATAAGATTGTAAACTTATATATGCCAATGTATGTGGAATAAATAGACATCAAATCAAGTAAAAACATAGCTACATGTATGAACATATATTTTGCTGAAGTGTGTTGCCCATTGAAGATGTCATGAGGATCAATACGCCTTCACCACCCTGCCCCCAAAAAGAACAATGAAACATAATAAACCTTATAGTCAGACTTAGTACGAATGTGAAGACAGGATTGTTTGCTATCAGCTTCGAGAGCATTGAACTCTGTCATACAAATAAAACTATTTCTGGTCCAGACTATGAAGTCCAGACCCCCTCTCAGAGCAGGTAAGGAAGTTCATAATTATTGCTGACCAACGTGTTGCTGATGATATTCATATACATTTGTACATGTATAAAGCTTTTGGGTCGGGACTCAACCCGGAATCAAACAATTTCTACTTCTAATATGAAAGGGGTATTAAAGAATGGAAACACAAGATGAACGTTCATACATAATGATGTGGCAGCCTTGAGGTGACTCATACTTTTAAGGACAATTAATTCTAAGTCTGTATCAATGAAGTCAGTTTCAATTGACCTACTGTACTAGAGCCGATGACGTATGTAGGACGCAACTGGTGCGTCCTTGATGATGTGCCGCAAGAGACTCTTTCAAACTAGCAAAGGCACAGAGAGGAAAATAACAGGATATTATAGATCGATGTAGATATGGCAAATGGTGTTAAATTGTGAAATATATTTTCGGCAGAAGGACTGATTTGTTGTGACAGTTAATTTACCAAAATCTAACAAACTTTTCAAAATCTATATCCTGATACTCTCCTTTGAATTCTGTTTTTATTTTCAAAAACAAAAATCTTTTTATAGTGCCCCTCTAGATGACATATAAAGGTTTTGCCAAACATAGCAACATCTATAATCCAATTACTGCAATCAGTGCATACACATTTTCATATGCATGAATGTCACTGCAAGCTTGTCAGACCTTTCTAAAATACTTTAGCTTACCATATTTTCTTCTCATTTCTATGAATAATAGAATGCTCTGTATACTAAATCAAACCTAAATACTTCCAAGGTGTTTTTTTTTTTTTAGTCCAGTTATTTCAACATAGCAACATGTCTCTGTTTGACAACAGATATGTAACACTTTGTTAACAACAGATTGGATCCTGATAGTCAAGTTTCCAATATTTCAAGAACACCTGGATAATCATGAAGTCATCGTACCATAAAAGTTAACTAATACAATTTGAACTTTTGACAGACATAGCCGACAGACAAGACCATCAATTGCAGTAAATCAATCACAATCTTACCAAATATTCATGGATTCCTCAAAGTAAATTCATGCATGGCACTCTTTAAAACAGAAACGATCTCCTCATCTGCAATACTGATGATAATCATCATCATGCAGTGAATATGTAAATCACAAACATGACAATTACCTCCATTAGGCTACGCAAGACAAGAAAAGTTATCAAGTACCTGCTCAAAGCATATTCCACTTTATAATCCTTTGTAGTAAGAACAGGCGATCCACTTTATGAACAGATCCTCTATAAAAGTAGATCCTTTATTAAAACCTTCATCACACACAATGTAGAGATGGTCTAAGTCTGTGACAGCGCTTATGAATAATATGACTACAAGTTGATCAAGTCACGGTACAATCCTATAGTAACATCCTAAGACAGATCCTCTTTGTAGTAATAAAAGAACAGATCCTCTATAAAAGCAGCTCCTTTATGAAAAGCTTCATCACACACAATGTAGAGATGGTCTAAGGGCGCGTTCATGCTTGATTTTGAAGGTAGAATGAGCGATCTGAAACGCTCATCGTAAACGCTCATCGTGATCGCAGTTCCACGGTGTAGCTGTTCATGCTTACTTCTCTGGCTCATCCAGGCAATTCTACTTGTGTGGCCTTGTGTGACCTTCACTGTGCATGCTACGTAGACCCACTAGAGGTCAGTGCGTTGACCCCATTTAAACACGTTTACAATTGTAAACGCATCTTTTTGTGAGTTTACGATCGGCGTTCGTGATCGCCGTTTTTCGGTGATTCTACAAAAGTGAGCATGAACGCAAGCGTGTTTTAAACTAAACACGTAACAGATGCCTGATTCTGGCCGTCAAAATCAAGCATGAACGCGGCCTAAGTCTGTGACAGCGCTTATGAATAAAATGACTACAACTTGATCAAGTCACGGTACAATCCTCATCCCAAGACAGATCCTCTATAAAATAATCATGACGTCATCGTAAACAGCGGAACGTCAGCCAAGTCTTTGAAAGTACCGGTACACAAGTCTTTAACGAACTTAATTACATGTTGACCCTCCTGACCTAATGCAGACCCGTTTACGTTGACAAAGAGGAGGAAGGAGGAGGAAGCACGCACTTTACGTGCACTTTAATTGCTCTGGCCAAAGCCAAAGGGGCGGAAGAAGAGAACGACCGTGAAACGTGACAAACATGTGTTCCTTTGCCGAGTCTTGAGCAGCCTGCGCTTGGCAGTCTTACAAATGTCCCTAAACATACACAGCTCATGTCAAGTGCATGTTACTATTAATATCAATTGGATACTTACTTTAGACATTTGTATTTTTAATTGTCACTTCTGCTTGTTTTTTAAAGGACCAACAGTAGATTTACAGTCTTTCAAAAGGTATAAGGCCTAAATTTCCTTGTAAATGTACATTCTTTAAAATGGTTGCCTTTAGAATAAATAGTAAATGTTAGATTCTATTAAAATTGTATCCCTTCTTACTACCTGTCTTAAAAGGGAAAAGGGTCTTTTTAAAGGTGAGGCATACATTTCCTTGTAAATGTACATTCTTTAAAATGTTTGCCTATAGTATGAATAGTAAATATTGGAGTCTATTACAATTTTATTCCTGCTTAATGCCTGTCTTAACAGGAAAATTAGTCTTTTCAATTGTTGTTTCTGCTTGTTACAGTCTAAACAGTCTAAATTCACAGCCCTAAAATTCTGCTTATTCCCTGTCTTAACATCAAATTTGCAGTGTTCTTATTAAAAAGGTTAACATTTTGCTTAATAGTCCGGCTTAACAGTGACTTCTTTCTGGTTTATAATCTCAATGTGGCAATCCCATGCTAATTGGTTTTAATGAATGCTAATTGTGCAAGCATACGCTAAACTATTAACACACATTAAATTATAATACCCCAAGTCTCATTAACGTCTTTTAACCAACCAATTAAGAAGCAATACCTGGAATTTCCATGGGCATTTGCAAGAATGACATACGTTTTTGTTTAGAGGTATATAGAGGTAACAGTGACAATATGAAGTCATTCATCATTCATAAAATAATAAAATTTTCCATGAAAAGGAAGACATACAGTAATTACTTACCCATATTTTCTGATACTTCAACAAATGAATGCAGTCGCAACTATAAGAAATTGTGAAACTTGTAGAAAAATAATTGTTCAGATTTCGTAGGATCTTCTTTTGTAATCACTTTAACTTCTTTCAAAAAGAAAATCAATAATCCTTCACTAAACTTGCAGCAAACACATTTCTCCAAACGCCAATCAGATTTCAAAATGAAGTGACGACTGAACCAAGAAGCTTGATAAACAGTGCTGATATTATCTCCCGCAAATATATATAGCTTCAGAACTCAGTGGTTGGTCGTTATGAGCTTCTAAGTTACATCCTTATTTTCACAAATCGGTGTTCCACACCAACATTCCCAAAGCACTATGCAAGAATGTGCACATCAACACTCTTTATAGAACAGTCCACTCAATAGAATCCAATCTAATTTTTAATTGGCACTAAAATCAATGTCATTTTTGCCACGAGGAGCTTTGAATATGACATCCAATTGAATTCCTTGCCTCAGTTCATCTTTGGTCCAGACTCCAATAGATATATAGTATCTATCTCAAGTATAGTCATTAGTCATTACTCAAGAAATATATCTTCATAATCAATGTCATTTCAATCACAATAGGCCTGTCTCCATCAGACCGAAGTTGCAACATAACCCGCTAATTTAGACTTGGGACAGTTCCTGAAGCTCAAAATTGCGTCGTCATCAGACCGATACGCTCATCACAAACCAGATGAAGACGGGTGCAAATAAATTAGCCTGCTATTTCCCAAATAACGGGCTATTCTGGAAACAAGACCAATATTTCTTTGGATATTTTCTTGACCAAATAACCAGCTAATTGCAACTGCAGGCTGATGAAGACGAAAATTAGCTGGCTAATTTGAGATCGGGCTATAGTTAAAATAGTGGGTTATTTTGCAACTTCGGTCTGATGAGGACAGGCCTCATGATGTACTGAGTATATGGCTCTTTAATGTACCTCCTGTTGGTCATTTGTGGCTACTTTCGACGCAAGTGAAACTGGAACCAGTGGTCACAAAGAAAGTGAAGAGGCTATAAGGGATTGGGGATTACCCTTTATGTGATGAGATATGTACTTTTAGAGATCTCTGGAAAATACCTCCAAGTTGTGAGGGCACACTATTGTATGTTGAAAGCAAGAAAGCTAAGCAAGAAAGCTATTAACTCAAATAGAAAGTGAAAAGGATTTCAGGAGTAGGGGATTACCCTTTTATGTGATGAGATATGTACTTTTAGAGATCACTGGAAAATAGCACACCTCCGAGTTGTGAGCCATTGTTGAAATGTTGAAAGCAAGAAAGCCATTAATGCCTCAGTCACAGCTTTGCGTATTTGGCTTGCGTATTGCTGCATATTTATGGCATGCCGTTTAAACATTTATTCCTATTTCTTGATATCAAGAAATGATTTTCTGTTGTGAAGCAATGGTAATTCTTGATATCAAGAATTCAATTCCAGATATCAAGAAATGGGAATAAAATGTTCAAACAGCTTGCCATATTAATATGCAGCAATACGCAAGCCAAATACGCAAAGGAGTGATTGAGGCATAACTCCTTGTAAAAGAACATGAGTCAATACCTCTGTAGACTTGTACAGGTGAAGAGGTGTTGTGGTCCAGTAGATAAGTCTTTGGACTGTGAACCACAAGGTACGGGGTTCAAATCCCTGTCGCAGCACCAATGTTCTTTGGCAAGACATTAATCTACAATTGCCACACTCCACCCAGGTGAGGTACTTTAAATGGCCAGGTACCCATAATTTAGAGGGATGCAGAAATGAGGTTAATCTGCTTTTGTGCAATTCCGAAAGGGAGAATATTTGTTATTCCTTCATATTTGTAATCTACATTCATTCAGCTTTCCATTGATAAAAAGTTGTATTTTCATTGGATAGGGTCTTTAAAGGGCACCTGCTCTCTAGGGTTCAAGTTTGATTTGTCAGACACGTAAGCGTTGCATGAAAGTGTTCAGGAAATACGATGAGAGGCCCACTTCCCCCTCATCTTTTACAGCAGAGTTTGTGACGTGAAAGGCTTTCATCTTGTCGTATTCCACGACTGTAAGCAGAACATCTAAAAGATACATGGGAGCAGCTCAAAAGCTTGCTAAAAAATTTGTGACCAGCTTGCTTGCAACCTCGCAGAATAAATACAAATGTACTCATTCTAAAAATGAAAGGTTGTGATACATTATATCATCTTTAATTCAAAATAGTTTGCAAGAGGAACCACTGATATACAGACAAAGCAATAGTTGTCCTGTTGTTGAGAGATGTCATTAGAGATATCATTAGAGTTGCACATTTCAGTATACACAGAGTTAAATCTCTTCTGAATCTGTGACAACATAATATGTTGCTTTGCTTCTATCAGGTGATCCTCTTGCAAGGAATGACACAAGTAGGTCTATAGTCATTCTTTAATAAATATGATTATTCTAAAGCCCTGCAGAACTGCCACTGCCCCCACCCCTCACAAGTGCACCACAACCAACAACTTGCCCAACATCACTCCAAACTACAAAGTGCCCTTGAAGACATTTCAATAGAATTTTATTTAAAACTTCAATAGGACACTATGAAAGTAGTAAGTAATAAATACATCACTTTAATTTCTTAACATGACCACTTCCTTTGCTTTCGAAGAACTTAATTAAAAGAGGTGGTACTTTCAATGCTATTATCTGTGTTACTTTCTCTGTATAGTACAGGCCTACATGCACATGATAAACTGTATGTGGGCATACGGAGCTCACACATATTATTGTGTGTGGGTTTAGGGGAACTTTTTTTCAGTGTCATTTGCTAAATGAAGACAATTCAGTCATATCCTTGGTGCCAGAAACATGAAGAAAACAGGAAGATACGCATGTCATTTTTTAATTCTATACTTGTGGTGTTGCTATGTCTGGCAAGCGGGGGTTATTCTCTCCAAGATCGACTCCTTTTGGCTTTATCATGTAAATGCATAATTGTCTATATAGTGGGAACAGGAAATGGTTGGAATGCAAGATTAATAGACCATGTTCCAAAGCAGGATTGGGGTGGGAGTGGGAAGGTAAAGGGATTTGGGGAGGGGGTAGGGGTTAGGTGTAGGGGGGTTGGAGAGGTGGAGGTATTTGGTTAGTAAAAACATGATTCAGAAAGAAAGATATGGTATACAGCTGTTTCATAGCCCCTAAAGGAAATAGATGTGACCTGACCCTTCATTCTAGAACCTGAAGGTCAATGATATATTTCCTTGGCCTCTATAGACCCAGTTTTGAGTAAATTTACTCATTACTTAAAGGGGAAGTCCACCCTGAAATTAAGTTAGTTTTAATAGGAGTAGAAAAATGAGAGAAACAAGTCAGTGAAAGTTTGAGCAAATTCCGATTAAAAATAAGGAAGTTAGGATTTTTTAAGTTGTGATCAATCAAACACAAATTGGCAACTCTATGACGTAAAATGCGAGCTCAACTTCCATTTGCTTAGTACTAAAAAAATCTAAAATTTTCATTTTCCCTCAAGAAAAATTTCAACCATACATGCACCCTAAATATAATAATTGCAAATAATAATAAATAATAAGATATTTGTATACCGCAAATTGCCTCTAATATGTTTCTATACTCCCCCTGCAAGGAACAAATATATATTCCGTCATCAATAACGAAGAAAACATGATTTTATGGAATATTATGCACAAAGCAAATGAAGGAGAGCTCGTATAATAAGTCACAGAGTTGCCAATTTGTATTTGATTGATCACAACTTCAATAATTCATAACTTTCTTATTTTCATTCGGAATTTGCTCAAACTTTCACTCACCTGATTTTCTTATTATTCTGCCTCTATCGAAACAAACTTATTTTGGGGGTGGACTTTCCCTTTAAGGAGAAATATCAACATATTTGGTTTACAGTCACTATATCACATAATGTTTTATCATCACTAGACACGAACATGACCTGACCTTCTTATGCAAAGGTAATTTAAAAAAGAAATGTGCAATACAAATTTTGAATATACGTAACGCCCCCCCCCCCCCAACCCTGGACAAAGGTTTTAACTTTGAATCAATCATATATTGGACACAGAAAGAGTTCATACCATTATTTCTCACTCAACATTGTCAATATTAAGAAGGCTTGTCAATTTCATATGTGCATCTGTTGCATGCGTATGATTTTTTGCAAAATTTTACCCCCTTACTGTGGAAGGAACCCCCTCCTAAAATAACAGACTTTTCCCCTATATCCGCTCCATCTGATACACACTGCTCCTGTCCATGGAGTATACCAATGATATATGAATGCAAGATGATTGTATCTAATATCCCTACAGAATAAAAGCATTGTACCCAATTGTAAACTGACTTCTGACTGAAGCAGACACAAGAATTTGAAAGATATTACACCTTTTTAGTTTGGTTTTAACTGTACATCCCACACAGCCTACAGATTCTAAGAAAAATGGGAGACAATTTCTGAAGAAATTAAATGCTTATGTGCCATCCAAATGATCTCCTTGTGCTACAGTGCATTCATCATGTGATAGATTATTCAAATGATTCCAGTGTAAAATTAATCTATACATGTGTTATTAAAAATATATAGGGTTGTCATGTTGCCAAGCAAGACCATGTTTTTTCCTATGAAGCTTTTGTTTTGCACAAAGCAATTCTTCCATTAATGGATGTCTATCATATTGTCCCATTTAGTATGGGTGGCAAACTAGCGACTGTGCTAATTGGCACTTGTGACAATGGAAAGGTTAAAGTGATAATGCATTTACTTTTTCAAACAGACATTACAAAAAATATTAAAAAGGAAAGATATACATCCCGTTTTAAAATATGAGGCACAGAAAGACAAGGAAAGGGTAAAGGGGATGGGGGGGGGGGGGGGAGAGACTTTGCACAGTCACCAAGAAAATATTCTTTGGAGCCTGAAGAGTATTAACTCTCTGTAAAATGATAGGAGTTTATAATGCCCTTCTAAACAGACAATATGTCAGCTGCAACAGAGAAAATTAAAAATCAAAAGTGCTTACCCCTTGAAACAGAAATCTTAAGAGCAAAATGTATCTCCAAGTAAACTCCAAAAAAAGTTCCTCAAACTTCCACTGAATATCTACAAGTTTTCCCACGTTTCCCTACGTGACATGACCACGTATAAAGAGTGCATAGGATGACAGACGGAAGCGTGAATGTTGGACCATTCTGCGTGAGCGTGACAAATTCAACGGGGGGACCCGCACCGCCTCTGTGTATGAGTCGCAGAGATTCCCCCTCTCTCACCTTCTGGGAGGATTCCGGTAATGCATGCTGTTCCCCTCTCATACTCTTGTCCCCCTCCCTCTCTCTCTCTCCCCCTCTTTCTCTCTCTCTCTCTCTCTCTCCCTCCCTCTCATTCTCTCGTCCCCCCTCTCTCTCTCTCGCACCTTCCATTTCTCTTTCATCCTGACTATATCCGTCTCTGCTTCTGTTTTTGTCTGTCTCTCTCCTTTTCTGAGTTTCTCTCCTTTTCTGAGTTTCTCTCTCCCTCTTCGAGTCTCTCTCTATCTCCTCTCTCTATCTCCCCTCTCTCTCTCCCTCTCTCTCTCTCACTTTCCATTTCTCTTTCAGCCTGACTATATCCGTCTCTGCTTCTGTTTCTGTCTGTCTCTCTCCTTTTCTGAGTTTCTCTCTCCCTCTTCGAGTCTCTCTCTATCTCCCCTCTCTCTCTCTCTCTCTATCTTCCTCTCTCTCTCTCTCTCTTTCTCTATCTGAGTCTCTCTCTCTCTCTCTCTCTGAGTTTAATCCCTCTTTCTTTGAGCCCCCCTCTCTCTCTCTCTTTCTGATTCTTTCCCTTTCCCCCTCCCTCCCTCCCTCTCTCTACCCCTCCCTCCCCCTCTCTCTCTCTCTCTCTCTCTCTCTACCCCCTCCCTCCCTCTCTCTACCCCTCCCTCCCTCTCTCTACCCCTCTCTCTCTCTCTCTCTCTCTCTCTCTCCCTCTCCCTCTCCCCCTCTACCCCTCTCTCCCTCTCTTTCCCTCTCCCTCCCTCTCTCTACCCCTCCCTCTCTCTTACCTCATTTCCTTTCCCCTGCACCTCTGTACTTAATGAATCCCAGGGTTGGTATAATTTCAATCTTAGCCTGCTTTCATTAGTGTCGTCACATACTTTCATGAGCATGAGAGGCATAATGGCCAGATACGAATCAGGTTTTATTTCCTGAATGTTCATATTTTGGAATAAATTCTAATGTAATTCTTTTTTTTATTCTTAAGATTCATAATTCTGAAGGTTTGGTCATATCACAATTCCTTATTCTGAATGTAGGGGTTTCAACTCTGAAAATGAAATAGTATTTAAAATTCTCAAAATAAAAAAGGGGTTGATATTTCTGAAGATGAAGAAGGGCTCATTATTTAAGAAGTTTATTATTCTGAACATGAAACACAACCAAATATCATTTTTGGAATCACAAATGTTTAAGAATATAATCTTGTATTTGTAGAAAAATCAGTGCCCTCCGTGGTCTTTACTTAATTTAAACTTATTAGGGCAAAATAAAAATCATTCCTAAAAAAAAAAAGAATAACTGGTATTCACATGAAAAGTACAAACAAATGTACTTGCACTTTTTGACCTTTCATCAAGAAATAACTGCCATTGTTTGTCAAAAGTGAAAGCCTACATATACTAGGATCACAACCTATTTAAAAGATAGCATATGAACAGGAAATAGAAACAAACTAATCCCAAAAGTAGCTTGATATCCATGGATCATTCATAACGAAGCATTTGGCAAAGTATGAACATTATTTCGCTTGAAAGTCATTGCAATGATTCACTGATATTGACTTAAGCCACACACACAATGAGTTTTCAAAGACAGATGAGGATGGGACCGAAATGTGACCTATCTGACGACCAGAAATATTAAATGAGGCCCTCAGCTAGTACAGCAAGAGAAAAAGAGAATAAAAGAAAGAGTGGGGAGAGAGGCAGAGAGAGAAAGAGGGGGGTTGGAAGGGAGAGAAAGAGGGGGATTGGAAGGGAGAGCAAGGGAGGGATAAGGGAAGGGAAAGAGAGAGAGAGGGGGAGAGAGAGAGAGAGAGAGAGAGAGAGAAAAGAGGAGGGGGTAGAGAGAGAGAGAGACAGAACAGGGAAGGGGATAGAGAGAGAGAGAAAGAAAGAGGGAAGGGGATAGAGAGAGAGAGAAAGAAAGAGGGGAGGGAGAAGAGAGAGAGAGAGAGAGAGAGAGGAGAGAGGGGGGAGAGGGGAGAGAGGGAGAGGAAAATAAGAGAGAGAGAGAGAGAGTAAGAGAAAGAGAGTAAGAGAGAGCAAGAGAGGGGAAGGGGGCAAGGTTAGCACAGGAAGGGGGATCAGAAAATGACATACATGAAATCATGACTCAGGGCAATGGTGGTGTTCTCTGACGGAGTTCATGGAATTATTAAAGGTTCTAGTTAATACTGAAACAAAAATTATTTAAAATTAATAGTCCTTGGCGTAAATGGTATCACGGGCAGAAAAAAATGATTGACAGAATGTGGCAAAATAGAATACTAATTGGAAGAATAAAAAGGAATGGAAGAAATTTTATCATGAATCATTACATGCACATTTTCTGAGTGGGAGTAAAACCCAATATAAAAATAGTGGCTGTGTGCAATATGTACTAAAAATATTTAAAAAAAAAAAAAAAAACAGCTGTAACAAATTGCTAAAAATCTGAACCACTTAAACAGCTTAAATTAACCCATCACTGTAAATTTATTATAATACATAAAACACTAAACAAATTAAATTTCTGATACAACTGGTAGCCCTAATGTTTGCTGATGTACCACACATCTGTGTTAGATGTTAAATGATTACATTGTGAACAAAGAAGTTTGAACTTAATTTCAATTTTTGTCATACTTTTATCAGACATCCAAGTTTGATACTATAAGCTGTGCTCACTTTCTGTCTGCCTGTTCTCACTTTATGTCTCTGTGTTTAAAAAAAAAAAATGATCCCCTTTTTTTTTCTATCTCTCTTTCTTTCTCCCTCTCTCTCTCTCTCTAAAAAGAACACCTGCCCGGTTCCACATTTAACCGTCTACCTAGTAACGATCTTAAACATACGTTACACATGCATATAGTCAAATTTCATTTCATTTTGCCTGGATAAACGCAAGGCAAACTCCTATGGTAGAAGACGGAACTGAGAGATATCTAGACAAGTAGCAGGTCTTCCTGTCTGTACCTAATGTGAACTACCACCCCATTCACACCTGAAAACAAATATGATTGCATCTGCATGGAAGGAGAGTGTGAATACACCCCCAAGCCTTCAAGTATTTGGAAAGTATTCTGACTATATCACCAACCCTGGTCAAGTAGCATCGCATTATCTATTGATTCAGCATTCAATGGTACTAGGTAGTAGCAAATCAACATTAATCGTTTCCCTCTTCCAAATAATATACATAAATCTTTACTTCTCAAAGTTTTAGAGGAGTTTATTTTACATTTGTGAGACAGAATGATAGAAAACAATTAATCTTCTTTCATGAATATGTAAAAATATTAATCTGATATTAATCAAATATGATTTGATTTTAGTCTGATATACGCTTTCCATTCTCCAAGCTTAGTATTCAAGGGATAAAATAGTACCTTTGAAAACACAATCATTTTGAGTATGAACAGTTATTTTATTTTGTGGGTGTAAACAGGGTCTAATCTTCAGCATTTTTTAGTAGACCATTCTCTTTAAATTTTCTTAAACCATTACAAGATTTTTATTTTTAAATATACAATTGCAGTTACTACCAAAAACAACTTTATGAAATGCTAAAGAGTACCTACAATAATTGCTTTCTCTTCTGGAATATGAACAGTACTTTATCTTGTGGGTGTGAACAGCTTCTAATCTGCATCATTCTCCTGCATGCTTCCTCCCATGAGGATAGAACATGAGCAAGATCCCATGTAATATTACCCTCCGATGAGAGACATTACCAACATATACACCCTTCACACGCCCAATAGTCGTCTTTCTCTCTACAATGCATGCGTGTCGTGTCTACCGGTACTCTCTCTAAAAAAAATTGAGTGATCACGGACGTCACTCCTCTGGAGAGTGAAGATGTAGTGAAAATAGAGTGAACATTCACTCTTTTCTTCTTAGAGAGCACTCGAAAATCAATCAATATTCACTCCTAAACAAGTGATCCCTGACACTCCCAAGAAAGTGAAAATAGAGTGAAAATGCACTTTTTTTAGAGAGAGAGAGTACCAGTATATAAGATGTCTAACCCAGTATTGCAAGATAGCCCAAAGATATAGAGTGAGGCATGATCGATGGCTTAGTGGTAGAGCAGTCGTCTCCTAATCGGGAGGTCCAAGGTTCAGAACCAATTTGATGCGCTAATGCCTTTTGGTAAGGCAATTATCCTCATTACCAAGTCCCTCTAATGTTCGCAACTTCGCACATTTCAGTAGGCCGGTGATCGACAACGCTTGTGGAATCCCCCTACGTTGATTTTGCAAAGTCTTTGCGATCATGATTAATGAAGGCTTTAATAGGATGTGGTCAAACTTCACACAGGTATTATAAAAATATGAATCATATTTAACTACAGTAACTTTGTATTCAGGATGACTGTGTATCAAAACCATCAACCACAAGACAACTTAAGTATATGCGCAGGTGAACATTATCTATTTGACGTAAAATCAAATTTGCTAGCTGTTTGTACTGGACCTTATTATATTCAGTATGTTTTGAGAATCACATATACACAAATATACATGATTATCAATATGAAAGTGGTTATCTGAAAGCTAGAGCCTTGCATGATATGGCCAATAGATGGCAGTAGTTCAATCCCTCACCATTTGGGATATTGATCTATACCAGTATATACTTCACTGCCAAGATCCAAAGGTTGGTCTGATCAAACATCACACCAATTTTTAAGTAAAGTTTTTTTTTTTATTATCAACGACTAGAACGTGGTCTGTTGAATATCAGGGATCAAGTTTCCTTCTTTAACGATATTCTATGCAATTCAAGATGTATTCACAGGTAAAACGTGATATTGACTACCGGTATTTAATTGACCTTGATAGGGACAAAAGCTACTCAAGTGAACCTGAAAGCTCATTATTCTCTATTTACTCAAGAAAAGGAGACACACTAATATGTAGTTTCTGTTAAATTGTGTTTCATTCATTTGTTCATTTAGTTTCAAATCAATTTTGAATTTGTTTTCTACAAAAGAAGTTTTGAGGCATAACTAAAGTGATGTTTACATCTATACATCAAGTCTCCTTGTTCATTGAAAAAAAAATAAGTGCACAAAAGACCGTGAGAATTCACAAATTTTTGAGACCTAAGAAGACAAAGAATTAAGTTAAATGCAAATTGTGAACCATTATAGGCAGCTATATAGAAACAGTTACAAACACTTCTAAAGATGTTTTTCTTTTTAATGTATTGTTGTCTTTTTATTCAGTAGTTAACAGCTCAATTGATATATTTTAAGAGGAAATGTTATTTGATTTGTGTTCATCTGCTGTTGAATATTGACATATCATCTGTTGAGGGCCAGAAGGGCACACTTCACACAAATTCACCTGAGTTAAAATGTAAGTTGACAACAAACATGGGCAATGTTCTTGAAAAGTTGAAAAAATGGCAAACTTTGATATTAAAAATAATGATTTTGAATCTCTCAATGCATGTGTTGCCAATTCAAAAATGTTTAAGCTCATTTTTCTTACCAGAATTCCTGGCATCAAACACAATATAGTCATGCCCTTTCTGCTCATTTATCAGGCATATTATTTAGGGGTATATTAAAGTCCAAAGTTATAAAGCCACCACAAAATGTGGTTTGGGTTAACAATGCCTTTCTGACTCTCAACAGATGATATAGTGAAACATCCTTGCTACTCTCTGCTGAGAGTCATAATGGCGTTAACTCCTCATAAATTCAGGTGAGTGAATGCCCTTCTAGCTTTCAAAAGATAAATTCTATCAAGACATTTTGCTTCCTCAGTCTAAAGCAAGTAGCTCACGCATCATCAGTCATCGCAAACCACATGTGAAAAACACACATCGTTGCCATGGTTACCCGTTCCAAGTGTCTGCACTCAAGGAAAGAGCGGATATGGGACCCAAGCCAGACTCTTCATTCGACATGGAGGGGTAAGAAGGAGGGGGAAACCCTTGTCAGTTGAAACGCTAACTGAGTCTGAGCGGTTAGGCCCAAATTCACATAGAACATGATTGCAACTTCTTTACAAAAATCAACTCACAGATCATTTCAAAACCCTCTTGTCATAATGGTCTGTTCCTTAGCAGTCATGCTGGGATGACCTATATATACATCATTGTCATGTACGCACATTTCAGAAAGTGACGTACAAAGCCAATTTTCCGTAAGTTGATTCCGTTGAAGTAGTTGCAATCGTGTTAAAGGTTTATCTTCAGCCATTGTTAAAACCTCTACATATAGATGTACATGTCCTCATATCAAATGGGTGAACAATATATGGTACACTTATTTACACTTTTGTATGCTTGTAGTAGTCCATGGTGGAAGTCTTAACAATTTTTAGACCATAAATATGTGTTAAATTAAACCCCCTTCATGGGTTTTGGCCCTAAGACTAACTAGTACTAGTCAATAGACCAGCTTACAAACATATTCAAATTTTCTGCATACTTTTGAAACAATGGTTGTTCTTGACAACCTGAAAGCTTGCCAGAGGCTTGCCCAACATAGCAACAAGTAATATATACAGATTGGATTCTGAGTATTGTAGTTCATTCAATAATAACAGGTTAATGGAATAACTCATCACTAGGTCCCCAGGTGTCAAATAGAGTATCACTATGAACATGACAGACAACGAAAGCGGACAAAATATACAGTTCCTCAGGTAGACAAAGGAACATCCCTTCACTGCTATTATGTAAAGAGGTGAATATGCATGTGACACCTGTTCTACACATTTTTACATAATAGCAGCGAAGGGATGTTCCTTTGTCTACCTGAGGAACTGTATATTTTGTCCGCTTTCTTTGTCAGTCATGTTCATAGTGTATGTGCATGCAGACTAGCCAACTTCTTCTTTCACCGGTGAAGGGGGAAAGGGAAGGAGGAGGGTGCAAGGGGAGGGTTGAAAGTCACCTGACAAGCTATGGTTGCCTAGCGAGGAGTGCCTAGGTCATGTGACTACCTTGTCGGATGTCAAGTAAATTAATGGTAATCATGTTTTGATCCCTACAGTGTAGCACGTGGTAGAAGCATGGCTTCGGTGTCAGGGGTACACTAGGAACCACACATTCACATATACAAGCGTTAAAACGATTGCAACTACTTTAACTAAATTGACTTAAGGCAAATTTGTACGTCACCTTTATAAATGTGCGAACATGACAATGACATATAAACCTAATCTGAACATGATTTCTAAGGGAATACAATCATGACAAGAGGTATTTGAAAGTGCATGCATGTGAGTTGATTTTTAAAAAAAGTAGTTGCAATCATTTGGGACTATATATCTGTTCAGTCTCTGTCTGTTAGCGTTTCAACTGACAAGGGTTTGTGCCTTCGCAGGAACTTCCCCCTTCCTTCTTACCCCTCCCCGTCGAATGATATTTTGATCAATAGCACGTGGCAGAAGCGTGGATTCTGTGTCAGGAGTAAATGCACTTGGAATGACACGTTCATATAGAAGCGTTAAAGTGCTCAGTAAGCCCCTTTTGCAGACTTTTGCAGACTTCATGAAACTCCCCCCCCCCCAATAAAGTCTTTATTTAATGTTTATTCAAACTCCATGAAACTTGGCAAGTTTTCAAAATATATCCTGCATATATTGTGTGTGAAATTTGACAGTCATAGGTTCTGACACTTCCTAGTAAGAAATGAAAATCTAGCACTCTTTTCATATTGCTGCTTGGACTCTGTGTCAGGGGTGTACTTGGAATGGCATGTTCACATATATAAGTGTCCAAGCAATAAGTCCCTGTTGCAGACTTGTGCAAACTTCATGAATTTGTTTTTCTTCCCCAAATAAAGTCTTTACTTAATCTTTATTCAAACTTCATGAAACTTGGCAAGTTTTCAAAATATTGTGTGTGAAATTTTACAGTCATATAGGTTCTGAAACCTCTTTGCAAGAAATGAAAATCTAGCACTCTTTTCATATTGCTGCAAGGATATGGTGTCAGGGCTACACTGTCACACTAGATATTGCCATCCCAGCTACAATTTACTTTCAAATTTCTGACTAATCAAACTAAAAAGTAGTTCAAGCCAAGCACTAAATATCCATTGTCAGAAATAAGAGCAAAAGCCTGAAAAGAATATAATCACAGTCATGCACTAATTAGGTTATTGGAGCAAATGTATAATAAGCTAACATCTTAATTGGTCCAATTATACCTTTGAATACTTAATGAGTACCTAATTAACCCAGTTTCAAATTAGTTCAAAGATTACAAAATTGGTCACAATGACTGAAATACACTCAGGCAAATTACAATTTTCCCACAAAAGTTGCACTTTACGTATCCTATTCTTAACAGTAGGAGTCCACAAATTTACTCTAAAGAGTAATTACATGTATCTTTGTAAGAAACTCTTTCTCTTTTTATTACGAGATGTAACTAATAAGTTCTTCCCATTAAACTTCTGAAGATTAATAAGACTTTGTTGTGGAGAACTTGATGGCAAATTGGAAAAAGAGACAACTCTACATATTAATATGACGATAATATATAATTTATGTATGATTTATCAATTAGATAATAACAAATAAATATTTGTTGTACATCTTACAAATTCACCCCTTGAATTTACCCTTTACATATAATTTAGTTCATCTTCACAGAATAAAGATCATCTTAATGTGAGTCTTCAGATTAGAAATGTCCTTGACAAATACATTTATATGTAATATTTGACAACTTTCAGTTTGTAGTTTGGAAAATATAAGTATGATTATCTTTTTAAAAATCAAGACATTAACACTTCAAAGATAACGATCCTACATTTTCAAAATGACAGAATATGCCCTTGATGCAAATATCATGGAAATAAAAAGAAAAGACTCTTATAGCCGAGAAACAAAATTGGATCAATTTCCCCAAAAGGACAGATTCAGGCCTCCGTAGCCATATCGGTTCCGCTCGCAGAGGAAAAAACAAGTTGAGTGGAGCTAAATTTGAACATGATTTCCCTTCAAAGCCACCCTAACTTGGCAATGGTATCAATGTTGTATACTGCCGAGTTCAGGAAAGGTACAAATATTGGAGTTGGGTTTTTTTTCTTCAATTTTGGCTACCGGTATTATCTAAGCTGGCTTTTACATAAGAAAGAATGCCTTCATTTTTGCATGATAGAGATATGTTGTCTTCCTTTTTCATGAGGGAGGCCGGGAATATTATATGATCAATTCAAGTATGAAATCGTCAAATATGTTCACAGATAATTCTACAGAATAATTTACACTTTTTATGTTGCATCACTACAGCAACCCATATTTTCCTCATAATTTTTGTTGATAAATAGTTCTAATTAAACCACAAAGGTGATGCGTATATTGTATACAAAGACCCAAGAATGTACATCTCATTCTACAGTTAACAACTACATTATTCATACCCTTTGTAAATTTGATGTTTTTGTGTTTTTTTTAACTCAAGAGTGAAAGACAGACTGCTTGAATTAGGGCCTTTGTTGAACCCTTTTAGCTTTAATAAGTCACATTCTCAAGAAACATAAATTGGGTCAAATACATTTTTCACATACTTGAAATAAAAAAACTTGGTTAGGGCATGGTTAGGGTATGAATAATTTAGTTGTTTACTGTATATACATCCTCGTATGGGCCTACATGTGTATTGCCAATAGACCCTACTATTAAACCTGTAAAACTCTTGACATGTAAATATATGTCTGTTGAAACACAGCATATCATCATCAATGTATGAACTGGCGAATCCGTACCGTAATATATATGACAGAATTTATGCGTTCATAATATCACCGACGATAAGAGGAAAGCACAACTCTGGCTCTCAAACAGACAATGTCCACATGCAAATTTTTGAATGAATCGAAACTAATCAACAAATAAGAGCTATTATATATACATGGGTTTTGTTATTATCAAAGCAAGCATTGAGCGTTGATACAGAAACGGAAGCCCCTACTTCAGATCGAAAGTAGCCATCAACATACTCTTCACACACTATAGTGTCTTCTTTCAATATTGATATTTGCATGGATATCTCTTGTTTAATTAAATATAATACAGACAGAAAATTTGACGTAACAAGTATCACATACTGATGAATATAAAAACTGTTGATCTTCCGGAATACCTTGACAGAGGCATAGCTCATTAACAAGTACATATTGCTTCTTAGAGGTCCTGGCCTATTAAATATTCTGCATTTATGATTTGTATTTTTAGTTATGATGCCAACAAAACTAGATTGAATAAATAAGGTTGTAATTAGAGTTTAAAACTAAGATTCATATTCGAAAGAGAAATACAAAAACAATGTTATGGTTATCAAGGAGCTACAAAATCTAAACAAAATGCTGCCACATATATTGTTAAAAGCACTTCAGATAATAAGGAGCAAAGTATTATTTGATCAAGAAAATATGAATTTATTTTGTTTTGATAACACTGTACTTAAATTCTATTTGTTTTCACAACTTTATTCTGATATTTGAATGTAAATAAACACCTCAATTCTCGCTACCCTAAATAGGTACGAAAATCTCGAAATTCGCGAGACGAGGTAATTTTCACTCTCTCGGGTCGTCACTACAACTTCCGGTATAGAGTCCCATCCCGCTGTGCAGAGTTTTCACGCACGCTAAAATCAGGGTTCTTACGCTTGGAATCATGAGCCCAGCACTGTGCAGCCTCACAAAAGAAAACCATCGTCACTGATGTCAAAAGACGCAAAAAACAACGAATGAAATGTTCAAATAAACGTTGAAATATTTGCGAAAAAAAAACAAGACCGAGCAGACGACATATTCGGTGCATACACGTTGTGTTTTACGTTTGCGCTATCGCGCCTGGTAATATAGCGCCTGCACAGGAAGCTGTAATGTCGAAAAGCTATCCCATAATGCAATGCGCGTTTTCAGGATTTCCCCCGGATCTCGGCAGAATCGCTATTTTGGGTAGCGAGAATTGAGGCACACAAATTACTCTTAACCCTCACAGTGCTACAGACAGTTTGAACTTCCTAAAGTGGGACCCACAGTACCACAATGACATGGTTTATCAAAGACATCTGATGTTTGAATTTAGTTATTCTAATACAACTATATTATTCTGTTTGCTCTGTGTGTTGTTTTGTATTTTTGGATCAAATTACTCCCATCTGTCCTTTAAATCCACTTCAAAACAAATCAACAGCAACAACAAATACCACCATGACAACAAAAACAACAACAGATCTGATATCTTTCAACTCTGTAATCTCCATTTACACATAAAAGATCATTAGATGAAATAAGATCATTAGATGAAATAAGATTAAACAATTTCCCACTTCATATAGGCAGGGTAAGATATAAATATCAGTTGCCTACACAACGAGGATTATGGGTACAAATCCCTCTTCGGGTCACACCCATGTAACCCTAGTAACCAAACAGGGGAAGTACCTACGACAGCACGTCATGGAATGTATGGTATGTAATGTACATGCATACTTCTGTGTTTTGCAAAGTGCGAATGGAGATACATTTTCATAACAAGAATCATCCTTTCATATTGTATCCTCTGTTGAGAGCCAGAAGGACAATAACTCTGTGTAAAAATACAAGTTAACACCCTTCTGGCACTACATAGTTAATAATGATATCAAAGATCTTTCCAAAGCCCTGCACGCACTATACACGATCAATTTTGGAAGAATTTGCAATGGCATTTGCACGAGGGAATGGACAGAAAATGCGAAGCATTACATAAGGACTGTTGGTCATAAAACTAAAGGCTATTAATCCTGTTGATTGGCAACACCTGTTATTAAGTTAAAACCCGAATGGTGTTAAATTCCCCATTAGAGCCCACTCCTAAGCGTCTTTAAGTATTTGATTGTTCTAGATTTGATGCAGTAGTGTCCTATCCAAACCGTTTTGTCCCAACAATAAATAATAAAGTTCACCGCAATGTGTTGAGACTGTAATTTCAGATCATATTTCAGTATTCTTTTAATGCGAGCAGGATATCCTTTTACAATACAACATGCAATTAAAAAATAAAAACCCAATAAATTAGTGAGAATCAAACAGGAAATTTTTGGCTGAAACTGAAATATCAAAATAATGAGGCTAGCAAAACAAACTTTCATTTTAATATGTACCAGTACATTTTCTATTGAGTAATCAATTGATTCAGCTATTATGCTCAATCAAAAGTGCACAATAGGCCTGTTTTAATCAGCTCGATTTTGCCCAATAACCTGCTAATTTCAGACTCGGGATATTATCCCGAAGCTCAAAATTGCGCCTTCACCAGACTGATGAAAACAGGCCTTTTGTCTACATATCAACTCAAAGACAGATCATATGAAGCTGTTGATTTAATCAAAGTATAGTTAATTACTTCTCTAAACTTGTCTGCACCCTACTAAAGCTGATACCTGGAACCGTTTATCTACAGTAGTCTTGTTTAAACATCTGTTGAAAACTATATAGTGCAGTTCTCCAGCTTGAATTTCCTCATTAACATTTATAAGGATGACAATTCAAGACCCCAAAATAAAAATATATTCTGAACCATGTGATAACCCCAAAACAATTACCGGTATACATCACAGTATTCCAAACAAGTATAAACAAGGAGACAGAGAGCCCATGAGTTTGATGATAATGTTGGTCTTGTGAGACCCCTGAACTATAATCGAAAATTCATGAGGTCATCGGCCCATGAGAACAAAGCCCCAAAACCAATATGCCAGTCTTGTAGGCCTTAACAGACCGACATAGGTTGCGTTTATTGACCAAATTTTTGGCTAGAATCAGGTTTCTCAAATGTCTTTCAGGCAAATTTAGAAGGTGATAAACGCAAAGCCTTTTTTAAAGGTCTTTAGATATGGGCATATCTAAAGACGCAAAAAGGTGCGTTTTGTATGTGACATACAGCCAGAATCACGTTTCTGAGAGATGATAAACGCAAAGCTGTTTTGAACCCCACATACAAATCGGACCACCCAGATTAATTTCTGATTCGGAGGCTAGCGCGCGCCATGTGTTGTGTACAAGCATGTGTGTATAGTTGACCTCCGAGAAACTGTCTGCTTCCCGGGTCAAAACAGCTGCGCAGACACAAGGCCTTTATTTTGAATCGTGAAGAGACAATAAACGCGACATCCCGCAAATCACTTTCGTATAGTGGGGTTCGATAGTGGGGTATGATAGTGGGGTACGATATGTACATATCTAGTGGCTAGACCCAATAAATGCGCCCTATGTCAGTTTCGTGGGCTGTCGGTATATATATACCGAGGTATCTCTTTTAGACCATCGTGCCTCACAATCTGTTTCTGGATGCAATGGTGAAAAAATGCCTGACATAGCAACAAAGATACACAAGTGCACTCACCTTGCTCATTGACCTCAGAATCACTTCCTTCCGAGGTCACCGATATCCTGTCATCCTCCGTCTTCTGATGATGAGGCTTCCGGCGGAATGCATCGTTGATCTTCCGCCTCATCTAGAATGATAGAACAAGGAAGATCCTCAATATTTACTTGTGGGATATTATTCATGGGCTATAAATATTAAAGACACTTATGGACAATGAAGTGCATTTCTCACGACACTTTAAAACCTGTAGGAAGACTTTTAAAGTGAGTCAAGAAAATATATCTCCGTAAGCAGATTCAAGGGCATGCTTAATATTGTCAACCATTTTTCACTTTTCTATTTACCTCATCTAGGCCTGTAACCGATCATGAGATCGGGGGCCGATCTTGAGCTGATCAGGTTAGATCGGATAATAATTTCCGATCGCCGATCAATACAAATGATTGGAAAAAATCTGTAGATTTTATTTTTTTAATGCTGAAATTTTTTAAGTTTTTGGCTATCATATGCTTTAAAAAAATGCACAGCTGGCAATATTTTGTCATTTGGAGTTGTTGTAGACCATGTTTGTTGATATTAAGTGCCTTTTCATGACTTTGAAATTAATAGTATCGGTCTAAGAGAAGAGGCAAAACATGTGGGCCTACATTATAAGTTCTTCTCCAGGAAAAATATCTAAATCAAAATTCAAAGATAAAATAATCATTAAAACCTCAAATTGACTTTTGAGGTATCACAGGCCTATGTAAATATTTTCAAATGGACATGCATGGTAGATTAGCCTTGTGCTAAACAAATTATCCAATAAAGTAGATACAACTACAAATAGCATATCAAACAAATGAACATCTATCCAAACACACAAGCATATCCAACAAATAATTATATGTGTGGGTCTATGCTTTTTTTCATGCTCAACCTCAACAGGAAAATGTTTCCATTGATGGTTTATGAATTTCTAAAATCTCAAACTCAATTTCCTTCCAGTGAAACCAATTACTATAACTCATAAAAGTAGTACATTTGATAATAGCATGAATGTCACCATTTGGGAACATTACTCTACTACAGAGTGTCCCATAAAATCATTTATCAAATATCTCTTTCTACATTACAAAAAGATACAGGAACGGTGGCAAATAACATTCTCAATCTTTAGATCCACTTCCCAGACAGTCCTAAGAACTAGGTTAAACCCGGTACATATATCCCTGGTCACATACCAATGTGGAGGTACCATGATCATATCGGGACACCATGTTGGATGTCGTCACAGGCATTTGCTCGGATACTCCGCTGACTAATCCCTTTAAAACCCTGGCAAGTGTACAGCTTTATCCTGTCACGTTCGGGACCTAGACTGCACTAAACTCCAAGCATTTGCAGTTTTTTTTCTTCTTCAGTGGTCTAAATTAACTGGAGAGGAATCTGAGGGGGCTACGGTGTAGGCTATTAGAGGAAAGATGACGCAGCATCTGTTTCAGGCACGTTGTCCGTTACGTCTCTCTCTCTCAGAAATCAAATTCAATTAAAGATAGTTAGTCAAGTGTCACCAGTGTCTAATGTCAGACAGCACTACAATTAGATCAGAAGAATGGCAAAGTGGTTTAATAGTTCTATCTTCTGGATGACTGTATACTTCACAATACAGTACAAGACCAAGCACTCTGTGATGACAGCTAATCGTGAATCAGTATACCACAAGATGATTAATGATCACAAGCTGTGTGCGACTCCTTGAAGTATAGTTTTTAACAACAGAGCGGCATGAAACAAAACGATCACAGCAAAGCAATTCCCAAAACAAATCTAATCCAAGAATATATATCTCCACAGGGAACAGTTATGGACAGCCTATCGCAGGCACTGCACTCTCCAAATCATTTGATATTCCTGTGATCTCATGACAAATAAAATGCTAGTTGTTTAGTCATGTAAGACAAAACCTGTACAATTTTCTTGTGTTGCCTATCCAAACTTTCCTGTGACTGAATCAAAGGTTCCAAGCTGGCAGTCATGCGGTGAATATCCATGCATGGAAAACAATACACAGGAGGCCTAGCTATGGTGAAAATTAATCTACCTATCCTCGGTAATCACTATAAATACCGCTGCTACTGTTCCTAGCTACACACATGAAAATTAGTTGCTTCCTCTTGGTTCTCATGGCAATTTAGCGCAACTCATTAACGTTTGAAGTCTCGAACTCGGGAATAGGAAGTGGGAGCCAGAAATAGGGGGTCGGGTCAACGTCTTGAAGGCTAGGTCACCCCCTCCTTGTCTCCTTTTCCTTAAATGTTAACCTGTTGACTACTGAATTCTCTAAGTCCCATAGGCTTAATACAGAGACCACCCGGTTCCAGAAGGCAATGGGTTTGAGGGTTAAATCCTTTTCCTTGAGAATGTCCCAATTACACTCTTTTACAGTTTACTGGATATGCAGGGCTGGAGGATACAATTGGAAACAGTTCAATGTCAGCGGAATCACTGCACAGTCCTTGATGAGACCAAAGGCATTTGTCAGAACTGTATTTGGGGCCGGGTTAACGTCTTGGAGTCTAGTTCACCCCCCTCCTCGTCTCCTACTACTTGAGAATCTCCCAATTACACTCTTTTACAGTTTACTGGATATGCAGGGCTGCAGGATACAATTGGAAACAGTTCAGTGTCAGTAGAATCACTGCACAGTCCTTGATGAGACCAAAGGAACTTGTCAGAACTGATAACTGCCTGACCCTTTGAAGTGTCGCTAATGCCGATGTCTTTGACGTGTCATTAATCAAGCTACGGATTCACTTTCTGGCTAGGTTTCACGGGATGTAAATCCACCGCCAAGGTTGATTGCGGACAACCCCAATGTCCAAAGAGGCCAATCAGTAAAATTCAAACAATCTTAACTTGTTGACTTCTGAATGCTCTTATCCCATACAGGGACCACCGGTTCCAAGGGACAAAGGGTTAAATTCGGTTTCACAAACTGATAAACTGATCCAGTATAACCTACAGCAGTTCTAGTATAACCTCAAGAGAAATAGCCAACATTCAGAGGTCAATACAGGGCATTATAATAGCAGTTTATTATGCTTCTATCTATAACAAATGCACTCAAAATGAGATGAAGTACTTGGTACTGAGAACATAAAAATTAGTACAGATTTTCTGCATGTTAAGCAAATAATTGCGAAGCAATATGTTCAACAGCCTCCCGATTACTGTCTGTCCAAGTTTGTCCAAGTCATCAGAATTTTTTCTTGTGGAGTATATACAAAAACCGTGGCATCAAATGGCTGAAATAACAAAGCAATGGGCAGACTGCAATTCCAGGATCCTCTGATCATTTGATTTGAAAATATTTTGGTTTCCCTTTCAATGTTAATAAACTGGGAAGCACAGGATTTATTGTCAAGGTATAAAAATACCAACAAACGCAACTACCTGTATCTATTCTCAGAACTGCTGAAGGGATGTAACGCAGGATGCTCTGCAACCTTGGCAGCACGGCAGCGATAAAGATTCTTTTCCATTCCAAATAGTCAAATACAGAGCAAACAAGTACATTCTGAATAATCCCACTGTGATATCTGCAGCTATAATTAGCAACTGTTCCCAAGCACAAAACACAGGAGAGAGTGATAAAGATTCTTTTCCATTCCAAATACTCCAATACAGGGCCAACAAGTTTGAATAAATCCCACTGTGATATTTACAGCTATAATTAGCAACTGTTCCCAAGCACAAACACAGGAGAGAGTCCGAGGTTGGTGGGTGATCGAGGGACTAAAATGAAGGTATACAGTAGGCTTGCGGGTGCACCAGTGAGAGAGAGAGAGAGAGGATTGAGTAAAATGAAGGTGTAAAGTCAGAAAGCAGCGCAACCTGAATGTTCACCCCTAAACGGGAAATGATTAATGAGAAGAGCGCAATTAATGGTTGCTAACGTCTCGGTAGCGTACTTTCCCCCCATGGGACCCGAAGCAAGTCTCGTGACCGAGTGAACCTATTACATGATCCCCAGTCGGTGTTAAGGGATATATTATTAATACCTTTGCCTGGTTCACCGCATGATATCGATTGAATACATCTGAACTATTAACACTGGTCAGGAAAATCAAATACTTCTGGACGTAATGAAACTGCACTCTGGGGATCTCTTTGAAAGCTTCTTGTTACAGCTAATATAAGGGCTGTCCTCATCAGCTCGAGTTTGCCACATAACTCGCTATTTTAACTATCCCGATTGCAAATTATCCAGCTAATGTGCGTTTTCATCAGCCCAAAGTTGCAATTAATGGGCTATTTGGTCGAGAAAATATCCAGAGAAATTTTGGTCTTGTTTCCAAAATAGCCCGTTATTTCCCAAACAGCAGGCTAATTTGCGCATGTCTTCATCTAGTTTGTGATGAGCAATCTATTGGTCTGGTGAAGTCACAATTTTGAGCTTCGGGAAAATATCCTGACTCTGAAAATAGCGGGTTATTTTGGAACTTCGGTCTGATGATGACAGGCCTTTTGAAAGCTTCTTGTAATACAGCCAACATGTTAACCAATGTGGTCTGGCAGCTCCATGGTTAAGCTGGTTTCAGGAGAAAATTGGATCGTGAGAATTATGGGATCGAACAAGGAAGTCATGCGATGTCCATTTATAAGTTGATTTTGAACCGAACTATTTATGATATTTGCATTAAAAATTTGAAGGATTTGTGTACATTTCCTAAACATGGTATATCCTCAGATGGTTGCCAGGTTTATTTTTGTCACTAAAATTAGAGGATTTGGGATAAAATTGCCAGGATAACCTCATTCCAAAGATAATTGGGAGAAGGGACGATTACATGTATAGGATGAGCAAATTGTTTGATCTGGTACAGGAAATCTGAGAGATTATTATAAAATCAAGTCAGACAAATTAAAAATGACATGCTCCCATTAAAGTAAAATAAATTCATTGCTCTGTTTGCCTGTTCTTTCTGTATGGATGCGGTAAAAAAAATTGATGGAGCTTAGTAAGGAGAGGTTCCATGATATTTGCGGGAATAATAGTAATAACAGACACCACCCTTTACCACAACTCTGCATCATATTCTTTTGAAATAGTATCCTGGAATAATGGTTAATAACTCTACGATACATTTAAACCAAACTTACTCAAATAGCATCAGAGTCCTGTTTGAGGAATTAACACTAACAAATTATAAATTTCTATTAATTCTGGGACAAATTTGCCCTCAGCCAATCAGATGTAACGATTTTAGTAGCTTATAACAGTTATTGAAGTGTGTTATTGATAACAAGTTTAAGGAAACAGGGCGCAGTTGTTCTGAGAAAACATAAGAGATGGGTCTTTGTTCTACCATGGTTCTATTAAGATTTCATACTGCAGGGCTTTAATTTGTAAAGCATTCAAACAGAGTACGGTAACATAAATACGGGTTGTCATATTTACTTATGATGATGAAGGGGAATCCTGTGAAAGTTACCACAGAATGAAGGGCCTTGGTATGAGTTTCATTTTTGTTTAAAGAAAATAGAAATAAATACTATTAAATGCCACGGTTTCAGTAGCTTATAACAGTTATTGGAGTGTGTTATTGATAACAAGTTTAATGAAACAGGGCCAAGGTTTTCTGAGAAAACAGGAAATATGAAGATTGATTCTACTCAAAAATCATCATGCAGGGGTTCTGTAAAGCATTCTAACAGAGTATTAAACCTTCTTATATACAGGTTGCCATATTTACTTACGATGCTGTCATAGATAAGGAAGGGGAATCCCCGTGAAAGTTACCTCAGATAAAGGTCCTTGGTACGAGTTTCATTTTCGTTTAAAGAAAATAGAAATAAATAGTCAATCCTATATATTCTTATCCTGTTTGATTGGAACAAAGGTTTGCAATTACACGTAATACAAATACAGGACTAATTGAACAGTTTGCTCTCTGCTTTCTCTTTTTTTCATAAACCTTGTACAGTATTATGGAAAGATCCAATTTCTTGAAGTTCATTCATCCTGAAGAAAATTGACAAAGTGAAAGATATATATATATCTCTCTCTTAAAGTGCCATATCGTTTGACTTTGAAACAAACATCCTTGAGAGTTCTCCTCTTCACTATGACCGCGGTTTTAATGTTATTTTCATATAGGTACAGTATATGTACTATTTACAAATTGCTCATGTGTCGATGTATAATACTTGGAGCATGTTCATACATCAAACAAGATCACAAAGACTTTTAAAAACATCAACTCAGGGGCAATTTCAATGGCCTATTGCAAATCCCATTAAAATCATTTTTGCATTACATTATTGTATGCTCTTCAGTATTTACTCTTCTCAATAATCACTTCAAAAAATAATTCAATTTAAATGGCATTGAATTAAATGCACATCAAAATCAAATTAATGTGTTTTAATTGATATATTATATTACTGTGTGTACTGTAAGACTTCAATCATCACACAAAAAATTGAAAACCTGAGTATCTACATTTCATTGAAGTCAGTACTGCAATCTATCTCTATCTTGCAACAGATGGCAATCCACTCTTGACAATCTCATATTCTTTTTCTTACTAGGCCTGTCTTCATCATCTTGAGATTTGCCAAATAGCCCGCTATTTCTGATTTGGGAAATAATCCAGAGGTTACAAATCGCGTCTTCATCAGCTCGAGACTTGACCTTGAAACTTGAAACTCTAGCTCGAGAAATTAGCTTGAGATATTTTGCTCAGCAATTGCGCATAGTGCAAGTCTTCAGGCTGGTGAAGACGCACCGGACAATTAGCGGGATATTTTGCAAATTAGCCCAAGATATCTTGGGATGATTATCTCGACCAAATATCCCGCTAATTGCAACTTAGGGCTGATGAAGACGCAAATAAACTGGATAAATTGCGATCAGGATATTTGGCAATCTCGAGCTGATGAAGACAGACCTTCTGGAGCTTGACAATGCTCTTGAATTTTCAGGGCCATACATAAATAGCAGTGTTGACAAGACGAGATATCTAAGAACATTTGTTGTCACCTACGAAACCGCAATGCATGAATCATCTGAAACTCTATTCAATACAGAAAAACAAAAGAAATCAAGCTTCCCTAAATGGCAAATTTCATTGCCTGTACAGAAGGTTACAGTTTACCTGTCAGCTATTAAGTTTGGATATTAGTAGAGCTTTGTTTTGGGCTAATTTAGGTAATTTGACTGGTCATGGAACACATACTGTTATGTAATCTCCATCCGGAACTTGAGGCTAGATTGTTTACCTGGGATGTCTACCTCTCATGTCAGTGAAGATATCACAACTTTGAAAGGAAAAAAAGTTTAACCTATTGCCCTATCCTGTCCTGTGTATTATGAGAAAGAAAAGAAACCTAGCTTGAATGCTTTGGATCCATCATTAGGGCGCTTTAGTAACGAGACGGTACGCACAGGAGACGGAGTGTTTAACCAACTGTGACGGGTCTCGCACTCTTGTTACCGTCGTGATGGTTAAGCGCTTTCGCTGTCTGCTAAAGGCGACGGGGACGCAAAGCCGCGCTGAACTGCACACCTGCTGCATTTTGGTGCTAGTGCTCTTGGGCCTCGAGGCTTGGCCGGAGCGCCGGGGCAATAGACCCGGCGTTGGGCTGTAGTGCGCAGCGTGCAGGCACGTCATGCATAACGATGAAAAAGGGCCCCCAAAGTAGGCCTAAACGGCCAAAACTATCAATTTATTGTAGATTGAGGTATAGATACCGAACAGACATTGGAAACACTAGTAGATTCCCTGTTTTTATCTTCAGTAGGGCCCTGCATTGTTAGATCTAGATACAAATTATTTGTCAGCTCTCTCTCTCTTACGTCGTGTTTAGGGAACGAACGCTATGTTGGCCGAGTACCGTTCCGAAAATCGACGGGACGGAGAGAATTCAGAATCGCGCATGCGCAGTTTGTTTTTTTCGCTCGCATTACCGTCTCCTGAGCGTACCGTCTCGTTACTAAAGCGCCCTACTGATATGGTGGTGGTGGTGGTTATTTTTTACCTGACTGCTAAGAAAGCATAAATGCTTGTAAGTAAGCAGCCAGACGGCTGAATTCACTACTAGTCTCTATAATCTTGGCCAAGGGTGTATTTACAACCCTGCCTATTCATTCAAGGTAATTCAAGAATAATTGTCTATACAACCCCTGTATTAATGAAGAGAACAGCAAGGAAGCGATAGGGTTCCTGAACCTGGGTATTAATGCAGGGGGTGTTTCACAAAGATCCTAAGTCAAACTTAACTCTAAGTTGGACTTAAAATTTATGGAGAGCCACTTGTGGCCTTAAAATAAAATATATACAAAGGCGATAATTCAAGTATTTTAGACTTTTTATAAATTCCAATCAAGAACATGAAATCTCTTAGATAATAGAAAATATGAATGATTTGAATCAACATTTTATGCCTTTTAAAATAACTTTTACAAAATATTTTCATAGATGCTAAAAGCTTTCCATAATTGTTAAGTCCATCTTAGAGATAAGTTCAACTTAGGATCTTTGTGAAACACCCCCCTGGCTTTTTATATCAGACTTTCTGTAAGCTACCCTTGTATTAATGGAGGGATGAGAATGGAGGACACAGCCTTCCTATAAGGGGTTATATTGCTCTTGTAGATAAGACTGTCTTTAAAACCCCTGGATTAAAAGAGAAAAGAGCATGGAGAATTGACATAGGGTTCCTAAAGGTGGCTAAGAATGTTGGCCTATTGGATCAGACTGTCAATGCAACCCCTGTATCAATGGAGAGAAGAGCGAGGAAATTTGAGTTCCTTAACATGACTATTGATCTATTTATAGAAAACATTTATGTATTAATGGAGAGAAGAGAATGGAGGATATAAGGTTCCTATTAGGGGTTATGTTGCTCTTGTAGATCAGAATGTCTTTAAAACCCCTGGATTAATATGGAGGATCAACATAGGGTTCATGAAGGTGGCTAAGAATGTTGGCCTTTTGGATCAGACTGTCTGTGCAACCCCTGTATCAATGGAGAAAAGAGCATGGAGGATACATGGTTCCTAAAACTGGCTAAGAGTGTTGCTCATGTAGATCAGACTGTCTGTACTTCCCTTGGATTAATACAGAATAGGATATGAAGATTAGAAGATATGTGAAACCCCTGTATCAATGGAGAGAAAAGCAAGGAGATTTGAGAGTTCCTTAAAATGACTATAGATCTATTTATAGAAAACATATGCATTACTGGAGAGAAGAGCATGGTGGATACAAGGTTCCTAGAAGTGGGTACGAATGTAGCTTTATAGGTAGATTAGTCTGTCTGCAATCACCTTGTATATAAACAGAGTGCAATGATGATAAAGGCTTCCTAAAAGGACCAAGCAAGTTGTTGTAGATCAGACTGTCTGTAAAAGCCTTGTATTAATGGAGAGAAGAGCATAGAAGATCCAGAGTTCCTCAAAGTGACTCCATGATTATCCTTTTGAGGCACATTGGTTCCATGGTTGAATTTCTACAGACTGTGGCAGATGATACTAATCTGCTTCAGAGGCAAATGGGGGATTATCAAAAATCCCCTGGGGAAATGTGGAAGAGAGGTTCAGCTGCCTGATATTCAATCGCAAGGTTATAGATTCAAGACTCATCTGAGGCACCACAATCAGTGACTTTAACAGACTCTAACAAATACTTCAGGGGCAGTTTGGATATCATCAAAATCATTGTAGGGAAATGTGGAAGTGGTTCAGCTGCCTGATGTTCAGTCACAAGGTTATAGGTTCAAGGTTAAACTGAGGCACCATAGTGACTTGCTGACTTCCAACAGACTCCTGCAGATTTTACTTCTTAAAGTTTCAAAGAGCCTGGAGGGCAATAACTCTGCAAAATGTAAATAGTTATTTCCCTTGTGGCTCCAGAAGATACTGTATCATTTATTCCACTTGACCTAATAACCAAAATTATATTCAATAAAGAGGAGAAAGTAATCTGTAAGATGCATCAACTTCCTGTTACCCTACAAGGCATCTTGCTTAAAGGCGTCATTTAAATCTGAGATGCATGGCCCTACGTGTTATCAGTGTCTGTGATATGGTGTAATATTGAAGCCTTAAAAAAAATGCGCTTCAAACTGATCACGAAGTGCCTCAAAAAACGTAAAAATCCTTGAGTAACCAGTTTTACCATACTCATTATTCCCAAGAGAATTTCGATTTCCAATCATAAATATCTTGATAATCAGACAGGTGATCTGCTTGTAAAAGTTATGGGATTCCTAATTGACCTAAAGGTTAATAATCATGAATGCAGCATGAACTAAATCCAGGATTTTGTTTCAAAATCTGAGGCAATGTTACAGAGTAACTTTAATACCTTTGCAACGAAGAACCTCTCATACATGTAGATCTTACTGAAGCATGGACTGGCCTCTTCCGTCTTATGAGGTAACCCAATGAAATAAACCAGGTTACTCGAAGTATAAGTACATAATTTGTGTAAAGGATGCAATGATGCTTAATGTGGGACCTCTGGGAGGCAACCTTGAAAACTGGATTTTCAGAGATATTGAGGTAAAGAGTATACTATCGGAGAACTGTATAAGCTGATATTTTTGCGAATGACAGGCTAAGAGACATTTTCCCCGAGTCATTGCTTTCGCGAATAGCACACAGCAGAATTAATGAATGGGCTTGAAGTATTCACAAACTTTCTCACGCCAACACCTAAACTAGACCTTAGCTCCTGTAGGAACAGGGTCACATAGAGGCACCGTCACTTGATGCATACCACCAGGATGTTTTGCAGGAAAACAGAGTTTATCAATTTCCCTTCAGGAAAGCATTAAAAATGAAATATGCCCAGATTATCTTATAAATTTGTTGACCCACCATATATATATAGTTCCAAGGGCAAATAACAATCTTCAAAAACAAATATCAATTATGTACTAAAAAGAAATAATCCTCCAAATACACATAAGTGTAAAAAAAAATGTTTTGCCAATAATGCTTTAAAGAAGAGAGGTTCCACAAAGGACTACAATGATCACGACATTCTCTTATTATCTATAAAAAGTTTGCAATATTACCAAAGTGTCTTCACCTCATAATGACCCCTTCTCACAACAAATTTACAGAAAATATATGATTCTATGACAACCTAACCAACCCAATTTCTTTCAAAATAACGTTGCATTCACAGTTAGTTATAATTTGGTGAAGACAGATTTGTACAAAATCATGATATCGTTTATATTTTCTTCCAAAGAATTAAAAAAAATGTATTTAGCTTTGTCCACAGCAAACATGGTATTCAGCCAAACAAAACAATGTTCAGGATGTGGTAAAAGTGCCTTCAGACAAGAATGTTGACAAAGCTTTAATATTCATGTTGATTCAACTGCTATTAGTTGCTTTAATAATAATAATGATAATAATGGTATTTATTCAATAATTGTCATTGTAGCTTGGGTGCTGAATTACAAATGATTTTACAATAAAAAGTGCATGAATGTAATTACAAACGGCAAACAACATTCACTAAATATTTCCTCATTTAAAAAAATTGTAGGATTGTTACTTTAGAACAGGAAAAATGTATTAATCACAAATTAAGCTTGAAAGGGAAATAGAAAAGCTCAAGTTTCAATGAATGAATATTACGTCGCAATCGCTAGCTGATTCCACATGCAAGGGGGGCAGACGCAAGGGGGATTAAGATGGTAACTTTGATCAGTATAAAAAATAAAGCCTGCATGAGAGATTTCAATGATGTACTCTTGTTTCATCAATTCAATGTTATGCCAGAAGAGGGGAAATGACAGGCAACTGTCACTTTAGTCACCATATTTACATTACTGTAAGACATTACATCTAAATCACAACTTAATTTTGACTGCTTGTATAATAATCAGGTGATTATAACTATAACATCTTTTTTTTTCTTTTCTGCAAAGCATGTTAAGAAGACTAAAAACAACAAATATGATAAAAATACTTGATCTATTCTTGGTTCAGTTACTTCAGTATAAGAATGAAATTTCAACAGGCCTTCCTTTATAGTGCTTTGTCATTATATTTAGTCATCATTAATGTCAAATTGTTATAGATATAATTAATTTAAATTACTAAGTTTAGGGTCTGGGTTAGGATGAGGTACAGTGGGTCTAGGGTGTTGATGTTATCAACAATTATTAGTGCTTGAAATTGAAGCAGTGCAGTTGTCAAAGGAGCAAGTGTTGTACAACCCATTTGTCATATTTGTAGGAGATGATTGCAGTTTAATTTACCCCTTGAGCCATTGATCAAAAGGAGTCTGCTTTTAATTTAGCATTGACATTACAATCCACCATCCATCCTAATGAATATGAAGCTAAATACCATTAAGGTTTACAGAGTGATAAATTCAATAAAAAAGATGAAGTAGGTAAGCATATTCGCACACTAACACACACTCACACTTACATATATAATGTACACAAAGAAGAATATTACACAAATTTACCTTTCTTGGGCGACGATGATATTCTGTTGGTGTTATAATATCAGGCCTACGAGTGCGATGCTGGTACTGAGATATAGCAATCAACATCTTGGAAAGCGTTTATGAACAAAACAAATCTCAAAAAGTTACACCAAGTCAGCTACACCTTCTAGCAGAGTTGGAAGCAAAGTTTCTCAACTGAAGGAATAATTCTTTAAGCACTCAATGATCCAGCCTTTAAGAATCTTATTTTGAAGTTGGTATTTTGCAAAGGCAATTATATTTTCACTGGTTGAATAGAAGAAAATGATCCAATGGCTAAATACAGATAGAGTAGATAAAAGAAGTGTCTATATTTGTCCGTATCTTTAAATCCTGTTCTTCAATTCCAGATATATCTGTTACAAGGATGTTAACTGCAAAACTGATGGCTTCATGGAGCAATTAAGATCCTGTTCCTCCAGGAGCCACTGAAAACAAAAATCCATTCTTTGAAAGAGAAGTTAACTCTCAAAGATGTCAGCAAACAGAAGTTGTCAATACAAAAATGATGTCATACAACTGGAGACAAAGCTTCAAATCGGATATGACGTTTATGATTAAGCATCTGTCGGCACCTATCAAAGAAATGGTTTTGTCCTTTCAATAGGAATTCTGAAATGTCTCAATCGATTAGAAGAAAGAGCAGGGTTGGTGAACAATTGATAGGGGATTGTCCACACCACACTATCAGCAGCTACATGTAGGATTCACAAGTTGGAAACTAAAAACGCCATCACGAAGCAAGATAATTATGCAGCTTGAAATTGAAGATGACAGTGATATGTTCTGGAAGAAAGAACAGGATTGGTCAACAATTGAGAATTAAAATAGGGTTGTCCACACTAGCAGCAGCTACATGTAGGATTTGCAAGTTGAAAACTGAAAACTCCACCATGAACCAAGATATACAGCTTGAAATGGATGATAACAGTTATGATCTGGAAGAAAGAACAGGATTGGTCAACAATTGAAATAGAATTTTCCACACTGTCAGCAGCTAAGATTCACAAGTTGGAAACTAAAAACACCATCATGAAGAAAGACATGCAGCTTGAAATTGAAGATGACAGTTATGATCAGGAAGAAAGAACAGGATTGGTCAACAATTGAGACAGGATTAATTGTCCACACTATCAGCAGATACATGTAGGATCCACAAGTTGGAAACTAAAAACACCATCATGAAGAAAGACATGCAGCTTGAAATTGAAGATGACATTTATGATCTGGAAGAAAGAGCAGGGTTGATGAACAATTGAGATACAGGATTGTCCAAACACTCGACAGCTAGGATTCACAAGTTGAAAACTAAAAAAAGGCCATCACGAAGCAAGATATGCAGCTGGAAATATAATTAGATGACAGTTATGATCTGGAGGAAAGAACAGGATTGGTCAACAATTGAGACAGGATTGTCCACACTGTAAGCAGCCACGATTCATGAGATCGAAACTTAAAAACGACATCACGAAGCAAGATATACAGCTTGAAATGTAAGATGACAGAAACGATCTGGCATCTGTTGGCAGCTTTTAGATTGGTTTTATCCTTCCAACAGGAGTTGAAAGTTCCTGTTCGGCGGAAAGATGGATGAACAATAGAGAGAGAGGGCGGTCCAAGAGATCAGTCAATCAATGGTCTGAAACATCACCCTGAGACATCAATGTCAAACTCCTGATGCACCTAGATGAACGGTTGGATCTCCAAACCCATTAGCACACCTCTACAGGTCTCTGCGGATGTATCAATCCTCTAAAATCTATTTCAATCTACCCCCTTCCCCCTCAAAAGTCCTCCACGCTAGACGCTCGACTCCCGATTTCAAACTATTCCCGACAAAATATGCTACCTAACGGTTACTTAAATTCACCCGAATCACGCACAGGGTTGTCGCGACTCTTCTTTGCCCTGCTTGTACGTACGAACCACTGATAGGAACAGTCGGTTATTTCCTGCGACGGGCATATCGGGCAGGCCTCCCGACTTTGCCGATGTGTTTGTGTTTACGGATTCATTTCCTTCGAGCTGTCATCACCAACAGTGTCAGTGATCTATCTTTGGTGAGGGTTGTACAATAATGGCTGCTTTCGCTGATTAGATCAAGAAAATGGGGTGCCTCTCGCGATATGACCTCTAGGAATCAGAGTTGGCTCAAGACTGACATTTGTCATTCAAATACCACATTATGTCAATTCTAAACGCCTTTTTTAACATCTTAATACATCAATTGTGCCTAAATATTAAAGTAGGCATATTTACCATTTCAATACATCGATTGTGTGTTACATAGTGGTTACGGTCCTCCATTTCAACTCATGTAGTCACATTTTGTGAATTTGTCAAAACTGTATTCAAAGACAAGATAATTTTAAATCATTTCTTTCCAGTGTAATATACAAAATTAATTATTTGCTGACTCAATGTGAGTTGCAACATCCCACAGTGGCTAACATATACATTTTATTATTGAAATCAAATCCACTTCCTTATTCTATTCAATATTCCTTGGATTATCTTTCATATAACCTTCTAAATTTTTAATTAAATTCAGTTTCATTATGATGATTATATCCTTGTTTTCACTTAGTGTTGTGCCATGAAATATCATCCAGCTTTTCTGCCATTTGCAAGTTTTTGACATAATTTACAATACTCTTTTGACAATTTTGCTCGCTTTTCTGACAGCATATATACTATTCAGTCTCCTCGATATCATGACAATGTTTTGAACGTTACCGAAACCCTCATGTTACTATAAAGCTCTAAAATCAGGGGTAGGGAAGCAAAATTCTACATTCCAGTGGCCTCTTGTTCGTAAACAATTTCATAACATAACGCGCCAAAATGCCAGGGCTTCTATGTTGGCCCGATTCTGTAATCTCAGCCTAAAACATGCAGAAGTTGAGATGAAGAGATTAGTTCTCTCCGTCATCCATACCGACGTCACATTTATCTGTCTCATTTGGCCCGTCCTCATCAGCTTGACATTGCCAAATAACCAGCTATTTTAACTAGCCCGATCCCAACTTATCCAGTTAATTTACGTCGTCATTGATCAGCTCGCAGTTGCAATTGGCGGGATATTTGGTCAAGATAATCATCCTAAGATATTTTGGTCTAGTTTGCAAATATCCCGCTATTTGTCCAGTGCAAGTCTCGAGCTGATGAAGACGCAATTTGTAACTTCGGGATTATTTTCCAAATCACAAATAGCGGGCTATTTGGCAATCTCGAGCTGATGAAAACAGGCCTATTGTCACATGTATCCGTCTCATAGCTGCGCTTCCGAAAAATCGTGTTCCCAAAATAATTTTCTAAAAATTGCTTTACGCAAATTGAACGTCAGAAAAATCATATTTATAGCGAACAAAAAAGTGTGAACGCAACTTTCGTGACATTTAGAACATGATCATGGTTGCCAATGACAACCTACAAAAGGCTCATCATATTTTGCCCCCAAATGAGGTCACCACATTGTGTGAAGTCCTCCACCCAATGGTCTAGATATAGGCCCTGTTTCATTCAATGTTTTACCAATAAAAAGTTGACAGAATTGATACAAGCTACTGAATTAACGGTTGGCTGCGAGTAAGCAGTATTTATGAATTCCTGTCTGTACCAGGATCTATGGCTCTAATAGAACGGGAAGCTAGTGGTTAAACAAAATTTTCCTTCTCCAAGAAATATAAAAATACCACATCATTACAGGTTAATGTAAATTACAGACATTTGTTAGCAAGGGCATTGCTATGAGGGATGAAGGATGCAAGATGTTGAAACTCCATCTGCATTATTTGAAAGTTTGAATACTGGTACCAAAATTTAGGCCTACCCTTTTTGGCATATTTGAAACATACTGATCTTTGTATTCAACTAATTTTTGATGAATTTGTGTTTACAGCTTACTTGCTAAAAAATAAATTACCTGATGTGCTTGTTGGGCTGTTTTGTTTAAAATTCCAAAGTCTATAAATTGATATAGAATTATATAAATAATAGATATATTGATACATGTAAAATGAGGAAAACTTATGAAGGGAATAAAAAGAGAGGAAATATTTTCTATAAATGCTGAGGTACTCCTTTATAGACAAGTCTTAATTTCATTTTAATTGAAGCGTTAATAAAATAATTAGAAAAATATGGAACAGATAATCCTGTTAATTGATAAAGCCAGATAACAGAGGAGCTTACAGGTTTTTCAGTTCAGTTCAGTCTGGTTTATTTTTTATATTTCATGTTCCAAATTGTCCATTTTGTCTATAAAAGATATTAAGCAAATAACTACCGTTGGTTAAGGTGATGGGACAAACTATCTCTTCCGAGGCGATCTGGATGTAGCTATAGCCATCTTTCCGAAGCGAAGCTGAGGAAAGATAGCGTATATACATTCTGATCGACGAGGAAGTGCTAGTTTGCCATCGCCTGAAACCAAAAGGTGATTATTTGCTTTATATTCCACATCTAAAACAATTTAACGACAAAAAGAAAAGTATTTGTATGCATCTACATGAAAGACACCAGGCCCAAATTCACACCCCAAAAATTAAAAGTTTAACCCAACCCCTTGAGGGTAGGGTGAGCGCATGTGTTTGCTTTAATTTCGCTCATTGGTAATGCGCGCTTAATTACGCCTGTTTTAGTGCGCTTTTGGATAATCTTCAGTGAAAGTGCGTTGCCCTGTGTAGATAGCACCTCTATCTTCAGTGAAAGTGCGTTGCACTGTGTAGATAGTAGTACTATCTACACAGTGTAACAAACTTTTTGCTTCTTCCATCAACAATGGGCGAACTATCTTTCATCACATGATTTACTTTTGACCAATCGTAGAGCAAGATTATCAGTATGTGGAATATAACATATTATATCATATTAATACAGACTGAGGTATTGTGAATGAAGAAATATACAATCACTTTGGTATGCTAGTAGCACTGGTAAATAAAGGGCCACATTAACTTAGAAAGGAGGATATGGAGGAACCTAAAGTATAAACAATTACCTGGACTTTTCTGTGTCATTTAAATGAATGTCACAACACAAAGCCAGATCAAAATGTTAAAGCATCAAGATCAGGCATCATGCAGATCTAGAAAATACTCACTAAGCTCAAATATTCCCAATCCCCTAACATAAGTATGTTTTAGTGAAAACCATGGCAAATGGTACGCTGTATTATGAATACATGACAAAGACCCCCTCTCTATCCTCCCCCACCCCACCCCCCCCCCCCCCCTAATAATAAAGCACAACAAGTTTTGCTGCCAGAAAAAGTAAAAAGAGTCTTTAGGAGTATACATCCAAGACTAAAGGTGGAGGTTATTTTGAAGGAGGAAAGCACCTGGTGGTAGGTGACATTGTCAGTGGGTCAAGGTCAACGGAGGGGTACTATTGGGGTCAATGTTAACCCCCTTCTTCCTCCTGTCACCCTCCCCTTCCCCTGTATCCCTTTCAAGTACAGACTGTATTTCCTTTCATATAATTGTGCTTTCAAAGGATTAAAATAGAATAGGCTTCTGACTGGCTTCAACAATGTAATTAAAAGGGCATTCAGTTATTTCAAACAGATCTAGTGTCCTTCTGGCTATAAGCAGACTTTTTTTTTTCCCTTATAAAATAATGTCCACCTCCCCCTCCAATCATGGAGGGCAAGTAGAGCAAGATATAGAGGAATCTCAGATCCAGAAGGGCACTACGTTATTCAATAGATAAAGCACCCCTGCCTCTCAACAGCAGTTTTGTTTTGTTCAAAATTTCACTACAGGCCTTACAAGTGCTATAGAACAGTGCATGGCCAATTTCATTTAATATCAGCTATTTTCTTTATACATATCTTCTGAGAGCAAAAAGGATATTAATCTCTGCAAATCATATGAGATAATGCCCTTCTGGTTCTGAGTGCACAGGGCAATTAGTTTGATATGAGAGGGGAGAGGAAGTGAGAGAGGAGGGGCCCAACCCGTTCCTGTATGCATGAGGCTGGCTGGTGATAGACTAGGGTATGTTCTGTGCCAATGTGCCCCTTCCCTTGGAGAAAAGATGGAGAGAGGGGAGAGAGGGGAGAGGGGGGAGAGAGGGGAGGAGGAGGAGGAGGAGGAGGAGGAGGAGGAGGAGGAGGAGGGGGAGGAGGGGGAAGAGGGGGAAGAGGGAGAAGAGGGGGAAGAGATAGAGAAAGATGGGGAGAGAGATAAAGAAAGGTGGGGTAAGAGATAGAGAAAGGTGGGGTAAGAGATAGAGAAAGATGGGGAGAGAGATAGAGAAAGGTGGGGAGAGAGATAGAGAAAGATGGGGAGAGAGATAGAGAAAGGTGGGGTAAGAGATAGAGAAAGGTGGGGAGAGAGATAGAGAATGCTGGGGAGAGAGATAGAGAATGCTGGGGAGAGAGATAGAAAATGCTGGGGAGAGAGATAGAGAATGCTGGGGAGAGAGATAGAGAATGCTGGGGAGAGAGATAGAGAATGCTGGGGAGAGAGATAGAGAATGCTGGGGAGAGAGATAGAGAATGCTGGGGAGAGAGATAGAGAATGCTGGGGAGAGAGATAGAGAATGCTGGGGAGAGAGATAGAGAATGCTGGGGAGAGAGATAGAGAATGCTGGGGAGAGAGATAGAGAATGCTGGGGAGAGAGATAGAGAATGCTGGGGAGAGAGATAGAGAATGCTGGGGAGAGAGATAGAAAATGCTGGGGAGAGAGATAGAGAATGCTGGGGAGAGAGATAGAGAATGCTGGGGAGAGAGATAGAGAATGCTGGGGAGAGAGATAGGGAATGCTGGGGAGAGAGATAGAGAATGCTGGGGAGAGAGATAGAGAATGCTGGGGAGAGAGATAGAGAATGCTGGGGAGAGAGATAGAAAATGCTGGGGAGAGAGATAGAGAATGCTGGGGAGAGAGATAGAGAAAGGTGGGGAGAGAGAAAGGTGGGGAGAGAGATAGAGAAAGAGGGGGAAGAGATAGAGAAAGGTGGGGAGAGAGATAGAGAAAGGTGGGGTAAGAGATAGAGAAAGGTGGGGTAAGAGATAGAGAAAGGTGGGGTAAGAGATAGAGAATGCTGGGGAGAGAGATAGAGAAAGATGGGGAGAGAGATAGAGAAAGATGGGGAGAGAGATAGAGAAAGGTGGGGAGAGAGATAAAGAAAGATGGGAAGAGACATAGAAAATGCTGGGGAGAGAGATAGAGAATGCTGGGGAGAGAGATAGAGAAAGATGGGGAGAGAGATAGAGAAAGGTGGGGAGAGAGATAAAGAAAGATGGGAAGAGACATAGAAAATGCTGGGGAGAGAGATAGAGAATGCTGGGGAGAGAGATAGAGAATGCTGGGGAGAGAGATAGAGAATGCTGGGGAGAGAGATAGAGAATGCTGGGGAGAGAGATAGAAAATGCTGGGGAGAGAGATAGAGAATGCTGGGGAGAGAGATAGAAAATGCTGGGGAGAGAGATAGAGAATGCTGGGGAGAGAGATAGAGAATGCTGGGGAGAGAGATAGAGAATGCTGGGGAGAGAGATAGAGAATGCTGGGGAGAGAGATAGAGAATGCTGGGGAGAGAGATAGAGAATGCTGGGGAGAGAGATAGAGAATGCTGGGGAGAGAGATAGAGAATGCTGGGGAGAGAGATAGAAAATGCTGGGGAGAGAGATAGAGAATGCTGGGGAGAGAGATAGAGAATGCTGGGGAGAGAGATAGAGAATGCTGGGGTAAGAGATAGAGAATGCTGGGGAGAGAGATAGAGAATGCTGGGGAGAGAGATAGAGAATGCTGGGGTAAGAGATAGAGAATGCTGGGGAGAGAGATAGAGAATGCTGGGGAGAGAGATAGAGAATGCTGGGGAGAGAGATAGAGAATGCTGGGGAGAGAGATAGAGAATGCTGGGGAGAGAGATAGAGAATGCTGGGGAGAGAGATAGAGAAAGGTGGGGAGAGAGATAGAGAAAGATGGGGAGAGAGATAGAGAAAGGTGGGGAGAGAGATAGAGAATGCTGGGGAGAGAGATAGAGAAAGGTGGGGAGAGAGATAGAGAAAGGTGGGGAGAGAGATAGAGAAAGGTGGGGAGAGAGATAGAGAAAGATGGGGAGAGAGATAGAGAATGCTGGGGAGAGAGATAGAGAAAGGTGGGGAGAGAGATAGAGAAAGGTGGGGAGAGAGACAGAGAAAGGTGGGGAGAGAGATAGAGAAAGGTGGGGAGAGAGATATAGAAAGGTGGGGAGAGAGATAGAGAAAGGTGGGGAGAGAGATAGAGAAAGATGGGGAGAGAGATAGAGAAAGATGGGGAGAGAGATAGAGAAAGGTGGGGAGAGAGATAGAGAAAGGTGGGGAGAGAGACAGAGAAAGGTGGGGAGAGAGATAGAGAAAGGTGGGGAGAGAGATAGAGAATGCTGGGGAGAGAGATAGAGAATGATGGGGAGAGAGACAGAGAAAGGTGGGGAGAGAGACAGAGAAAGGTGGGAAGAGAGATAGAGAAAGGTGGGGAGAGAGACAGAGAAAGGTGGGGAGAGAGATAGAGAAAGGTGGGGAGAGAGATAGAGAAAGATGGGGAGAGAGATAGAGAAAGATGGGGAGAGAGATAGAGAAAGGTGGGGAGAGAGATAGAGAAAGATGGGGAGAGAGATAGAGAAAGATGGGGAGAGAGATAGAGAAAGATGGGGAGAGAGATAGAGAAAGGTGGGGTAAGAGATAGAGAAAGGTGGGGAGAGAGATATAGAAAGGTGGGGAGAGAGATAGAGAAAGGTGGGGAGAGAGATAGAGAAAGGTGGGGAGAGAGATAGAGAAAGATGGGGAGAGAGATAGAGAAAGGTGGGGTAAGAGATAGAGAAAGGTGGGGAGAGAGATATAGAAAGGTGGGGAGAGAGATAGAGAAAGGTGGGGAGAGAGATAGAGAAAGGTGGGGAGAGAGATAGAGAAAGATGGGGAGAGACAGAGAAAGGTGGGGAAAGAGATAGAGAAAGGTGGGGAGAGAGATAGAGAAAGGTGGGGAGAGAGATAGAGAAAGGTGGGGAGAGAGATAGAGAAAGGTGGGGAGAGAGATAGAGAAAGGTGGGGAGAGAGATAGAGAAAGATGGGGAGAGAGACAGAGAAAGGTGGGGAGAGAGACAGAGAAAGGTGGGAAGAGAGATAGAGAAAGGTGGGGAGAGAGATAGAGAAAGGTGGGGAGAGAGATAGAGAAAGGTGGGGAGAGAGATAGAGAAAGGTGGGGAGAGAGATAGAGAAAGGTGGGGAGAGAGATAGAGAAAGGTGGGGAGAGAGATAGAGAAAGGTGGGGAGAGAGATAGAGAAAGGTGGGGAGAGAGATAGAGAAAGGTGGGGAGAGAGATAGAGAAAGGTGGGGAGAGAGATAGAGAAAGGTGGGGAGAGAGATAGAGAAAGGTGGGGAGAGAGATAGAGAAAGGTGGGGAGAGAGATAGAGAAAGGTGGGGAGAGAGATAGAGAAAGATGGGGAGAGAGATAGAGAAAGGTGGGGAGAGAGACAGAGAAAGGTGGGGAGAGAGATAGAGAAAGGTGGGGAGAGAGATAGAGAAAGATGGGGAGAGAGATAGAGAAAGATGGGGAGAGAGATAGAGAAAGATGGGGAGAGAGATAGAGAAAGATGGGGAGAGAGATAGAGAAAGGTGGGGAGAGAGACAGAGAAAGATGGGGAGAGAGATATAGAAAGATGGGGAGAGAGATAGAGAAAGGTGGGGAGAGAGACAGAGAAAGATGGGGAGAGAGATATAGAAAGATGGGGAGAGAGATAGAGAAAGGTGGGGAGAGAGACAGAGAAAGATGGGGAGAGAGATATAGAAAGGTGGGGAGAGAGACAGAGAAAGATGGGGAGAGAGATAGAGAAAGGTGGGGAGAGAGACAGAGAAAGATGGGGAGAGAGATAGAGAAAGGTGGGGAGAGAGACAGAGAAAGATGGGGAGAGAGATATAGAAAGGTGGGGAGAGAGATAGAGAAAGATGGGGAGAGAGATAGAGAAAGGTGGGGAGAGAGACAGAGAAAGATGGGGAGAGAGATAGAGAAAGGTGGGGAGAGAGATAGAGAAAGGTGGGGAGAGAGACAGAGAAAGATGGGAAGAGACATAGAAAATGCTGGGGAGAGAGATAGAGAATGCTGGGGAGAGAGATAGAGGAAGAAGGTGATAGAGACAGATTAAGAAAAATGAAGAGAGAGGGAGAGAGAGAGAGAGAGAGAGAGAGCGAGGACAGAAGACAGAGAACTGAAGGGAAAGAAAGAGAGAGAGAGAGATAGAGAGAAAGAAGAAGAGGAGGAAGAAGAAACATGAATAAAGGAGAGTCAAGAACAATAAATACTAGAAATTAAAATGAAGATGGGCAATAAATAAGAAGACACCAAAAAGAGGCAGAAAGAGGCAGAGACAGGTGTATGTCAATTAGGTAAGGATACAGTATCCTAAAATTCTATTTTATAGCAAAAATCTATAAATAGTGTTTAACACTCATTACAAAAAAATAGAACCTAATAATAGATTCAAAAGAATTACATTGTAGGATTCACAAACATTCCCCTGGACATGATTAAATTATCCGCTGAAAGATGATTAAAGTGTCCGTTCATCTAAAACAGGGCTGTCAACCAAAAGGACCCAACATGAGCACCCGTTAGATGGATGTACTACATATTGGATGCCTGAGGGCATCATGTTCACCTTCATTTAACAGACAGACTAAGCCTGAAAGGTGAAGGTTTCAGCCCTTCCGTTCAGTGTGTGATAGATGACCTCGCTCTGGGGATGCATATATAGTGCATTCTATTTTTTTTAACTCGTGAGAAGGAATTGGCCTGGTTTCAACTATTCATTAACTAATGATAATAATCCTAATAATAATTATGTGACTGGCTGCTACTATTTACTACTACTGTGAAACATGTCTGTAAAGACTACCAAGGGTGACAAGAAAAGTGGTCTTTACAGGCAGGTGGTCTTTGCAGACAGGTTCCTTTAGTACATGTTTCAATGTGAAAACATTTTCAGGAAAACAAAAAAATGTGGTTTTTGTAGCCAGATGGTCTTTGTAGACAAGTGGTCACTAAAGCAGGTATGACTGTTGTACTACTACTACTACTACGCGTACTGCTACTTCTACTACTCCTACTACTACTTCTATTACTTCTACTATTAATGACAACGGTGACAAAATTGGTGATAAAAATAAGGAAAGACAGGTAGAATATGTAAATGAATAATTATGAGGAAAAATATCAATATTAAGACCAACAATTTAATAGCAGTTAAAGTTCATACTTAAAGTATCAAGGGTCAAAATATTTATATGAATAACAACTATTTCATACTTTGACTTTGTACTCAAAGATTCCTGAAGAATTGTTTACAACTGTACAGAGCGTAGTTTTCATGCGTCAACAAACTTTTGGCAAACTTTTGAAATTCAAAGAACAGTAGCAAACATAGCTCTCCTTATATGACATGTAAAAAACACCATAGATCAAAGACATATTGCGATGATGACTTTGGACTTATGCCCAACTCATCGATCATCAGCTGAAATGGGGCAACGGAAATCAAGCATGTCATCTTAGGAATTTATAAGATGACTTGACTTCTGTTGTGGTCAGTCTAGTAGTCGATGGATTCATCTGCCTTACTTAAAGGGACTTGGTAACATTGTTTAGATGAGAGAAAATGGTGCTAATTAAGGTAGTGACTTCAATGCTTGATGTACAATTACAGATAATCTGAAAGTTTGATTGAAAACAGACAAACATTTCATACGAAAATTACGCAGTTTTTTCATCAACAATCAACAATGTTACAGGTCACTTGAAAGATAAAGTTAAGTTCTGGTCATGCGGTTGCATTGTGAAAGAAAGGGTGTCAGGAGTCGATCAGAAAAAGTTGATCACGTAATATGTTGGGGTGTACTGCAAGGTTCTGGAATCATAAAAATGATAAGAAATTTCCCTTGAAAATAGTTTCTCATTGAAACATGATCTAAAGAAACCTGTAGATAAAGAAAGACCACTGTAAAGACCACTTTTCTAATTGTCTCCCTTTGGTGGTCTTTATAAACAGGTTTCACTGTAATCACATCTCAAGCAAGAGATTTCCATGGATCAATCAAATTCTCACATGACAGAAGAAAATGCTCCAAATAATTATCTTTTTATAGCACAGCTTCCTGTATATGGGACTATGAGCTTTAGCTATGAGAAGGCATGTTTGAGGAAGCCTTAATTCAGAAATCATATGAAGTAAAAATTCATGTTTGCAAGGAGTGAAAAATTGATAAACACCTCTTAATCCTGTGTAATAATGACCTTGTGCACATGTATGTTTAAAACCAACACAGTCTAAATACATGTAGAGCTAAAAAATGAATTTTTCATACCCTTCCTAAATTTGATGTTTTTCTGTTTTTCGTAAGTTTTCAAGAATGAAAGATGAATCAGTTGAATAGATGTAAGCTTCAATATGCCACATTCTTAAGAAACATAAATCAGGAAAAATCAATTTTCTTATTTTATGAAAAATTTAGATGTTAAAGGTACTATGTCCCTTTTGCAGCCAACCTCAAATTCTGTAGAACTTTACAGGAATTATGAATATGTCATGTATGTCCTATCTGTGAAATTTAAACGTTAGCAGTGTCCTCATATTCAAATTATGCAAGGAAACCCGTTTACTTGTTAGACTTCACTGTCAGACACTATTGAGTGACTGACTGGCTTTTTTTTCTTCATTGGTAATAACATACATGAAAAGAGTTGTAAAGGGTACATGAGCATTTGTCTACATCAATAACCCACTTCTTGTGATGGCCAAGATTAAACTGATTGAATCTTTGCGCAGCATAAAACGTATGACCATTCAGTACAATTGTCTAAAAATCAAGACTATTACTTTTGGGCTCTATAGCCCTAAGTCGATTTGACAACTTATAGTCGTTATTTTTCCACTTGAAGACATTTTCAAGCCCTACCTTTTTTAGGGAAGTCCTAAATTAGTATTATCTTCTAAATGCAGTTGGAATTTAACTTTTTCATTTTTTGGGCCTGCAAATGGGACATGGTACCTTTAACTGTATGTATGATACATTTTGTGAGGCATGTGCATGTATGTCACCCCAAATCTGTTATACCGGGAGGAGAGACCGAGGGTTACAGTGATTCGGTTCGCTTTTCACCTCCCAGGCACAAATGACATCAAATACTCTAATACTAAACAATAATAATAATAATAATTTAGTAAAATCAATAATGATAATAAATCATCATCATCATCATTGAGCCTCTATTATACTAACCACCTGTTTATTTACTTCCTTCATGGCTGTGTATACCAATATTTATGATACCTACCGTATACACAACCTACAGTACACACTAACAATGACTATTTTGTGGTGAACAGGGAAATAAAGAAATCAAATGCCAAATGGACGATCTTCAAAGGTTTGCATGATGGAAAAAAACAGAGTTTAACAGTTTTCAGTTGCAGATGCAGCATGAAAGGATACTCCTGATAGGAAGAGCTTCGGTATTCTTTTGGTAAAAGATTTTCTAAAAAGACCCAAAAGAATATATGCAAACTGACCTTTTTTAGGACTTCCCTCAAAAAGTGCAACTGCAAATTCCTACACATACTAAATGTCACAGCCAAATGATTTAAAAACAAATGATTGCCATTAAACCATATAGTCTGAATGCCCCCCCCCCTCACTCGACCACAATACCACAATTAGAAATGAACTATCCAAACATGAAATAGTATACAAATATACATACTGTATATACAATGACACTCGAGGATCTAGCTAAAACTTTTTGCATCGAAGAAACATCAAATAGTACTATTATTGATGTTCCTTATACCACCTACCCCTTTAAAGCGTATCTGCCATAGTTTACAGGAGGGATTAGACTGCCCTGCAAGGTCACTGGACAGGTGGTTATCTCATCAACTCAGCTCTCAGTTAACATAAGAAAAAGAGGATCATGGGGGACCAATGATCACCGATTAGGCATGGTTTGTTATATAGAGGGCGCAAGTAGCTACAAGTAGTGCAGTGGGGCTTTAAAAGGACACAATCATACAGGGACAGCCATTTTGCTATGTTCCTCATCACACACATATATCTTTCAGGGACAAGCAAAATATCTGAACATGAAATAGTTTTTCACTATTACCACCTACCTCTTCGTAAGGACACATTCGTTCAGTAATATCCATTTTGCGATGTATCTCACCACCAGGGTCACAAATATCTTCTACCGACAAAAATATACACACCCAAAGAGAAGTATTCCAAAGTATCGTATCCAAAAAATGTCATAGTATATGCATTGTATATCTCTATGAAGAAAAGTTTCAATAGCTTCTATGCGCAGCAATCATGTACTGTTTTTAATTGTTTCATTTTACAATGGACTGTAAGTGAGAGCTTGTAGAAACCTTCTTATCACTTTCGAACGGTAATTCGGCTAACCATTAAAAATAAACTGCCTTATCTGTTTCCTTAGAAGGTCGGCCTTGTGATAGAGTTTACTTTTTACTGGTAAATATCATTATCTTCCAGCGCTTCCTTCATTCCTTCTCGATGGCCAAGTACATTAATCAATAAAGGCAGTATCAGGTAATGCAGCTATAGAATTGTGCATGAAACGACATTGTAGATGGCTACTGGTAACTCCTTGGTATGATCCACAGTTCAAATCATATGCCATGCATTGCAGATTCTTTGATCTACAATCTATATTCCAAATTGTAGAATGTCCAAACACATCGCATTATTAAAGAGTTTATGCAGACAATGTCCTTTCTGTCCAGGTTCCACTCTGCGTCTGACATATGCTTTCTTTAAAAGGTCCAACTTGACCATTGTTAAACATGCAACTGTGTACGGTACTAGTAGATGGTCTTTCTGCACAGGTCCAGATTTCACTCTTTCTACATCTATCAAGGTTCCAACTTTCATCCCTACTTCAGGCAAATAATAAGTTTCCTTTCAAAAGTCTGGATTGGTCTACTTCGAAACCCTAAAATCAATAACATCACCACACGCTTGGATGCCAATGGGTAGTTTACTGGGTATATTCTACAATTAATTGTTTAATAGCAAAAAGTGTTTCCTGGTTGACATTCCCCTGTAGCCCGACTCAAAACACTGAAACATGTTCTCTCATAGGGAAAGAGCGAGAGCGAGGTACAGGTAGGCTACGGCATTGAAGGAACAAAGCAACAATTTCATGCCTGAGTGGATAGAAATTGAACAATAGGTCCCAATAGGTCCCAATAGGTCCAAAGAGGAACTGTGACCTGGCAAATCTTAGATTTAATGAAACCCTTGTGACGATGTGTCACTGAGAAAAACATTATAATAATGTGCATTGTAATGGCTTATTACACACATAAAGGTGGGTGGGTGGTAGGGACTGACTATCATGGTGGTAGATCTTTTATACTAATGCAAACCAGAAATCGTCAGGAAACTTAAAATCCATTCAGACTAGAGAACATATATACAAAAAATTGTTTAAAGAAAAATTGTATAAAGAATCATTGTACAGCAAAAGGAGTATACAGACTAGATAACAACATCATAAATTATAAAGAAATTTAGTAGAAACTACTTAGTAGTTTTTATTGAGTTCACTGACGTGAAAATCGACGCGACGTGTATCTTTCAATTATGAATAGTTATACAAAAATCTATTCGCATTAACCAAAATAAATGGAGAAGAAAGAAAAATTTATGCTGCACAATTTTCCGCAATTTATGGAGATTCTCGACAGGCCGGCATAAATTCTTTGGACTCGACAGCTAGCCAATCATCAGTGTTCGCTCAAGATAAGTTCCAACCACTTGTACAATTTTCGTACAATTTGTCGTTTAGACTACAACGGAACCTTTAATCTTGATGAAGTTCACATTCAAAATGATGCTCATATACTTTGATTCATGAGAGGACGTTTCTTCATACATTGTTCAGACTAGGAAAAATATACGATTCATATACAATTTTTGTACAGCTATACGATGAATTATGGTAGTCTGAATGAAGCCTAAAGGAGCAGCGTAGCAAATTTGTACAGTCACTGCCAAGGTTGTGAAATCAATGCTCTGTTGTTTCTCACTCCAACGTCAAAAGAAACTTACCCCCAACTTCAAACAATATTTTCACACGACTATTAGAAACCCAAAACTTATATGAAAATTAATATAATCTCCTGTTAAAGGTAATACAAAGTTTTGGTATGGGGTCATGAATTTGGTTCAAATGAATATATTTAAAGCATATGCGATCCTACAATATTCAGTGATCGTTTTCGCGGTTGAAATCAAGTCTAAAGTTATGAAATTGTAAATGATAAACACTTTATGTTGTATAGCTCCCTCTCAAGGTCAATATATTAATTAAGCTTTAAAACAATTTTTCTTGACTAAAGTCGACCAATTAGCTATTCCCGTTTGGAAATTATATTTCGCAACTACATATTCTGAGATTTTCATGGTCGCAGCAAGCATTCTACGGCCGTAGGCGTTATTTGAAATTTATCAAAATTTACCGGGAGCACCGGTAAATTTTTATATTCAATATTTCTCGAAAGCAGAGGTGTTTTAGGGGATAAATTTTCTAGTGCTTATAATACACCCACATGGGCATCCAAATATATCAAAATTGTAAAGAATCACTATCCACCTAATTTCCACATTTCCCAAAACTTTGTATTACCTTTAATATAAATCTCTCTGTTTCCCTCCTTCATAATATTGTACGACTAAGATATATGTCTACCGGTAGATTTGTAAGACATTTTGTCTTGTGATGTTTAATACTTATCTATTTGAAGAAAGAAGCTGACTATAATGAAGTAAGTTGATAAAAATAATGTCTCTAAAAGATGACTAATTTTAAAATAATTGATGAGATGACGTTTCATAATGAATCATATCCATATCTATTTTCTATAAGGGTGGTACGAACAGATGAATATAAAAGAGAAACAAAAGAGTGATGATAGAACAGAATTTTGAGCCACAAAGTCAAATTTACAGAGTTTAAAACAATTTTTAACATAAATGGGCAAAATTGTTTAGTTTAATAACCTGAATTCTAAAATTCTATTGCTTTTGGCCGTAGGGGCTATCAATGAGAATTTATGTCATTTATCTTAATGATTTTATCATAATTTTGACCATATGAATGGAGTGTGGCTGCAGGGGCCTAGCTGCCAGCTATTGATGGAAGTGAACTTTCCTGTTCTAAACTAGTCAAGGTCATCACACTATTATTGATGATGTCATTGTAGGTGCACACACTAATGGTACTTTTATAGAAATATAATGCTAAATTGTCACTTTCATACAATGTTTATATATAAAATCTTGCTTCTCATCATGTTTTAGCAAGATTTTCACCATTTCAGCTTTCTAAAGGTTTGTGTTGCCATGGGAACATGTTTAATACATGAAATGACGATGCTGATGTTGACTGTTGGTGCAACACCTGCCTCAATTCTAAATTGAGCAATGTTGACTAAGAAGAAAAACGTAATGATGGTGCAATGAGTATAACGTGTGCTCTTTTCACTTTTTTCAGAATACAATGCCGTACCAATATATGATGGGGTGAATACACAATTCACATAAATCCCACACAGGTTGTGCATTAAGAAAGAGGTTTACAGTGGTCACTGTCACAGTTGACAGGTGGCCTTTTTTAACAGGTTCTCCATCACATTTCATCTCTTTGGTGTTAATGAAACGACCATTGCAGCAATCGGGCAATGAAAGAACTAAATTTAATTTAATTTAATTTTAATTAAGGAACTTTACATAACTATCTTGATCTAAGGAGACACGAACGAACGAACGAACGAACGATTGAAACCTGTATTCAAGATAATAACCCTTTTGTAAAGACCAACATTTTTAATTTTCCCTTGAGCAGTCGAGTTTCAAAAAGAAATTGCAATAAAAAGGACCAGTAATATGCAATAGAGATAAAGGATTTCTGCTAGCTTGTTTAATTTTTTTGTTCATAGCAGCCTTAATGTAACTTTGAAAGTATAATATATCATGTAAGAAAGACATAAATGTGAATCCGAAAGCAGAATATATGATAGGGTATACAAGAAAAGGTAAAGAACTGCTACTTTGTAAACATCATGTTGTCTACTTGTGCATCAGTGCTACCGAGTGTAAAAATAGAATTTAGTAAAAAAAAAATTAAAAATCTCATTTTATATCTGGGCCCTGTCTTACAAAGAGTTGCGATTGATCTCACTCAATTGCAAGTCCTCCAGCAATCGCAAGTTTGCAGTCTCCTATATGTACATACTTGTGATTGATATCAACTCTTGCATGGCCCTGCAATGGTCTACTTTACACCAGTGCTATGTGTAATAATCTAAAGGTGGAATTCATGAATCTTGAGCTTTATTTAAAATTAAAAAAATTGCCAGGAATTTGAGAATGCAGATGAAAGAAAAAGTTAAACCAGAACTCACTGTCAGCAACTTGCTCCTCTGTCTGAATCCTCCCTCCTTCTTGCCATCCTGAGCTGGCACCCCCGCTGTCTTAATGGTACGTCTCACCACCTCCTGTGTGCATCCATTCCAACTAACATCCCTGGACTCTTCCACTCCCGAGTGGTTGGGCAATTTAGGGGGTTTCTGTCTTCTGAGTACAGGCTGAGAAATTGAATTTGAATGAAGTCTTTGTTCTATCACTAATTTTGCTGATGACTATTGCGTGAAGCAGCATCAATGCATTTTTTTCGCCAGAGATTTCGAATATGAAGTGAATTCATTTTTATGGAGTTTGGGCGATGAATTTGTGATTTTTTGTTTCCCAAAAGATTTTGTAAAGTGGAAGTGAAGATAGAATGATAGAAGACCAGGACACCAGTGAAAAGATGAGACGTGGAGAGGACAGGATGGATTGAAAGAACGTGAAGAGACAAAAGACAAAAATACACCACATTAGAAATGAGAAGGTTAGGAAAGGTGCAGATATGATACAAATGTTTTACTACCATGCAACTACACATGCAACTACCATGCAACTACACATGCAACTACACATGCAAACATACACAGGCTTATAATGCTAGTTTTGACACATGCCTTGAGAATGCTACATTCATCAGGTACTCGCATATAATTATGTTTTTTCCTTTTCTTAATGGCACATTATCCTGTTACTGTTACCAAGAGACATAATGTACATGTATGTCTCAACAACAACAAAATACCAAGGAGAAGAAGAAAGAAAAACAAATAAGAAAAATACAGGAAAAGGAAAAAAGTTTACATATTTTTCTGATACATGTTCTTAGAGTTCAGTAGAAAACTAGGGTTTTGTTCGACAGGGATTTAGTAGATTGCTTTATTATTTTCTTTGGATCACCCAATACCATGGTGACAACTTTGTCACTGATACAAAGATGATGGGAAACTTGTTACAAGTGTTCAAACCTCAAGTACATCTTCACTACATGTTCTCAGATACAGTAAAACACAATTCCCTTTCCTGCACTTGATATCGAGTCCTTCAAACTCAAGACTGCACTAGCTGTCTGTGGATTCCCATAAAAAGAACGTGCTAGAAAGAACGATATTTAACAAGTGCGTGATTGCAGGGTTTCCTTTAGAGTGCATATTTAGCATATATGCACTTTAAGCTTTAGATATCACTTTCATATTTACAATAGTGCTACATTATAAATATCATGGTTCTAATATCACAATTGACCATGTGACACCATAAGTACATGTACCATAACCCCACAGCCTATATGAACCAGGAGGTCCATGTGTTAAGCCTATGGAAATGAGATATATCAAAGTCAACCGGTTAAAAGATCATCATCACCATGGCATGAACAAACTTTGTCTTTCCCTTCTTTACTGAAGACAAAGTGAATCTGACAATTTTTGATGCAAAATTGACAATTAGACACCCTGTTTGGGACATCATCCACAAGATACTTGACTACCGATCTAGTAGAAATATTAAAACAAGAATAACTTAACCTATTTGGTACATCATTGCTGGCACATGATATTGTACATCTCAAGAGCAATGAGAACCCTGTTGCGGATATCTACAAAAATAACTGGACAAACTATATGGTAGATCTATATGTGCAGGGCTCTGATCAAGGGCACAAAAGTGTTACAATGAGGTGAATTTTAAAAGTCAATTATAGACTGTGGCAACATTATTTTTGTAATCTGCAAACATTATGCAACACATAGCTAAAAAATCAGACCTTAACAAATTGCCGTTAAGCGGCAATCAGTAGCCAAATATCACATCATCAAAAATGTTACGTACATAACTCGGTGTCCAGTTCATGCTGATATTTCTCTTATAATTTAAATTTTTCTCAACAAAGTACATGAGATGTTAAAACATACCCTAAACAAAACTTAAAACCATTGCCATATCAACTTTTTTCAATTTAGTTATTAGAATTTGGCCAAAACAAATATGGACACCGAGTTATGTACAGTACATCTTATTCTCTAGATGCTTTCTCTTTGCCTTATTGTCAGATATGGTTTTGCATTAGTCTAATATCAACTTCAATTGAAGGAATGATGTGTTTCCTGAATGAAACATAATTTGCAATGTGTAAATAGTTTGTAAACTACTATTTCAGGACTGAAATGTAAGATTTCTGTACTTAATCGTACATAACTGTGGACACCAAAAGTAAGTAGTTTTACATTCAAATTATAACTTCTTGTTCCTTAAATTCAATAAATGTTTGTTTAAATGAAAATGCAGAAGGATGCAATTCATGCTGACAGAAATAAATTGATTCATTTATGATAATTTATTTCAAATTGTGATTGGTAGTAACGTACATAACTTGGTGTCTTTTCATAACGGTGTCTTAGTTATGTACATGACATGAAAAAGCTCAAACTGCAATATTTTGTAATATTCTTCTCACCAAATCAGACGTGTGTATGTCTTGTACATTGTTTACTACCTTACCATAACAAATAACTAAATATAGGTGGTCTTATTGAAGAAAAAAACACATGGTGTACGTACATAACTCGTCACGTACATAACTCGGTGTCCATTCATTGTTGATTAAATCACACATACAAGTTAAAATGGGGAATCCAATGTTATCAGTGCTCTTCATTCACCTATATACACCATTGCATTATCATTTTGAAAGAATACAATAAGTTTTTGTATAGATTCTGTTGCATGGTATGTTCATAACTGCAGGACACCAAACATTTTCCATTTTCAGAAATCTGAATATTTTTAAAACAATGACCCATAATGAAATGATCTGATTAGAAATCAAAGATAAAGTGAAACTAAACATTATAACATTGCAAGCTTGTAAATAAATCAATTATTTATACACCATTCTTCAGTTAGTAAGATTTGAAATTTGCAGGACACCACAGTTATGAACATATCACAAAAATTGTATCACGTGTAAATGGAATAAGAAAGTAAAATAATAGGAATTAACTCAACAGAAATGTTAATTATTACATAAATTCTACATCAAGATTTTAAAAAATCACAAGTTTTGCATCCCATTAGTAAAAATATGGTATCCAATTAGTGCATGTTTTGAATGTAACGTTAAAAGTGCTGAAAATAGGCCTTTTTTCATCATAAAATTGCTCTAAAATCTTTAATTTGAACTCAATGAAGCTGAAAACTTGTTTGGAGCTTCCCTCAATGGTACTTTTTAATATAAAAATGCTAATTTGTGTCTGGGTCTCATGGTTTTGGATAATTGAACAATTTCCCAGTGTTCAATCTACATTTTTGTAAGTGTACCCTTGATCTGAGCCATGCACATATACATTTACAAGAATGGTTTTATGACACATGATCCTGAGACATTTTTGGCAGTGATTTCCTACACAATCCAACTTCATAACTTCAACCTTGGACCCCACACCTAACCCTTCACCGTAAACCTGACCTTAACCCCAAACCATGCATAACCCTAACCCTTACCCTAGGCCAAACCCCAGACTTTCCATGATAAAAAGTCTGGAGCAATCGTCAGATCATCACAAGAGTAACTTAACCCCTCACCCTAAACCTGACCTTAACCCCAAACTTTGACCCTAACCCTAGCCCTAGGCCAAATCCTAGACTTTCCATGATAAAAAGTCTGGAGCAATTGTCAGATCTTCACAAGAGTGACTTGACAAAGAATTTGTACACCTACAAGAATAAGACCTAGGTGCAAAACCCCCACACAATACCTTTATAACCCCTCACCGTAAACCTGACCTAAACCCCAAACTCTGACCCTAACCCTAGGCCAAAGCCAAGACTTTCCATGATAAAAAGTCTGGAGCGATTGTCAGATCACCCAAGAGTACCTTGACAAAGAATACAAGAATAACTTGAAACCTATTTGGTACATCTACAAGAACAGCTTGCTGGCACAGGAAACTGTACACCTCAAGAACAATAATCCCAAGAATAACTTGACAAAGAATTTGTACACCTACAAGAATGAGACCTAGATGCAGGGCATCATCCTCATCGTCATCTCCCTCGATAAAGCTTTCAAGGGACATCTCACGTTCACTCTCCTCCACCTCCTCCTCTTCCTCCTCCTCCTCTTCCTCTTCTATCACCGTCCTCATTGCACTGGTATCTTCTGCCACTTTGAAATCGCGGTAGGTCAAGATCGGAGGAACATCGTTGCCAAACATTTCATGCCTAGTGAGTACCATAAGTGGCAATTCTGCTTCAGGGTTTCACTGTAGATTCTTCTTCAGTTGATATGTGTTTGGAATCTCTAAACTTCCACTAAGAACATTCTCAGATCACAAATGTAATGTTATTATTACCACACATTATACAATTCCAAATCTCTTCTGAAGAATGCTTGCTAACTCTGAAGGCAATGTTCCGAATACTTTTCGCTGTACTTCTCAAAACTGTTATCCTTGGTAAAACATGACTTATGTTTGTTGAAAGAAGGTCATAAGGTCATAAGGAAATCTAGTTCCTGCCGACTCTGTCTGCTTTTTCAATGTGACGCTCAAAATGTGTAGCCCACAAAATGTTCTCATCGACCACAAAATTCACAACAACTGTTCTACGTGCAACAACCACAGTATGTTATGGCATCAGAAACAAGCCTGAACATCGACAAGTTCGTCCATTGATGTGCTTTTGTTAACAAGTTAACCAGCATGTTTTTATTTATTGCAGAATAAACACATGAATCATTGGTTGTTTCGCTTGTCCTCGCTCAGCCCAAGAAGGCCTTGATCGCAGAGATATCTCACCAAGACACAGAACAGGAAGGGAATCGAGCAAGATAATGGACAAAAGCTTCAAGAAAAGGAGCCTAATTTGAGGCAATTCTCACATTCTCGTAAAGCCTTG